>JAEIJG010000025.1:0-88679 GCA_037289395.1 Beauveria scarabaeidicola | reverse complement strand
AATCTATTATTACTAGTATTTATTTACTTTAAAGATATAATTAGTATTATTAATAGAGAAAAGGAAATTAATTTTTTATTATAATATTTATTAATAGTATTAAGCTAGATAGTAAAAGCTATATAAAAAAGAATTAATTATATAAAATATCCTAGAATACCTCTAATAAAGTAGCCTTTTTCTTTAAATTAGTATATTCTTCCTTCTTAATAATAATTAAATTATTAAATTTATTCTTAGCTACTAACTCTAATATAAACTTAAAGTTTATATATACCTTTACTTAACCCTTTTTAAGCTCCTTTACCTCCTTAAGAACATTTTTATTAGTTTAATAATTAAGTTCCTTTACCTTATAAGTAAGTTTACTAGTATAAAGACTAGGTATAAGAAAATATAAAAATTCTAGTACTAGAGTATATACCTATATACTATAATAATATATATATCTCTTTATATTAACTACCTTATTAAGATCTAAGTAGTTAAAATAAGTATTATCTAATACTAGATTATTTAAAAATACCTATATATATAGTAAATATAAGACCTTATAGGTAGCCCCCTAAATATATAATTACTTTATAGGTAAAGACTTAAGATACTTTAGTATTACTTTTAGTAGTAGTAGAGAAGGTAGAGGTATAACTAAAAGGCTAGGATTATTAACTAGCTTAGGAGTATCTTTAGGGAATTTATCCCTATACTCTTTAAATTTAAGTAAAATCTTCTTAGGCGCCTTCTTCTAGCGCTTATATAGAGTCTTAATTACTATAAGAAAAGTAATAGAATCCTTAAGGGAGGTAGTAAGTAAGTAAGAATAAGTTATTATAGAATTAATAATAATTAAGGAATAAAAGATCTTAATAGTTATAATTTTATAAAGTAGAAATATAAATATATTATTTATATATAACTTATCTCTTTAATAAGAGATAAGTTAAAGAGTATAAAGTAAGTCTATTTTAAATAAAAAGATAACTTAAAGTATAAGTATATAAAAGAGAAAGGATTCTTAATAAAGAGAAGATTAAGACCCTTTCCTTTTAAAAGAATTATAAGATTAATAACTAAATTATTCTCTAATAATTATAAAGAGATAATTTAACTAGGGGGTATATTATAATAAATAGAGTATATAGTATAAATAGAAGTATTAGAAGAGGTATATAATAAGAAGTCTCTATAAGTGATTAAGTAATCTATAAGTTATATATAACTAAGTAGGATTAGATACTAATATATAATTAGGAATTAGGTTTCTAATACTAAGGAAAAAGAATTACCTTATATATAAGTAGAATTACTAAGGATAAATAAGGGAATTCTTAACTATAAAAGGAAGATAATTTCTAGTCCTTATATATATAATTTTTTTATAAGATATATACTTTTTTAATTCTAATTCTAGTTATTAATCTCTTTATATAAATTACTCTTACGTTATGACTCGAATTAGGCTATGTAGGCCCACTTTAGTTATATCGCGAGATAAGCTCTCGGGTTTTCTTTGTAGTGTCTGTATTATCTAGCGCTGCGACAAGGTTGCACAACCACTTAACTCAATCCACTGCAAGGCCCAGTTGCGTCGAGTTGAAGTCTGCAGGTGGGTTGCCAGTACATATCATCTATCCCTATAATACTCGAGGGCTAAAAACGCGCTAAAAGCCACTAACCTAGAATGGGATAGCATGGTAGTTACTAGCATTTAGATAATAAATTTGCACTAATAGTTATTAAAATTAGAGTATTACTATTCACACGGAACGATTTTACTATTTATATAGATAATTTATAAGCAGAAATTTTCCTACTAGCGTGGTACCTAATCTTTAGTATATCCCCTACTAAAATAGAAGTACCTTTATAGTCTAGCGCTTTTTTTCTTTAGCTTATTAACTTTCTCCCCTTAATATTATTTTTTACTCCTTTTCTCCTAAACAATAACAATAGTACCACAACACACACTCGCCGCCGCCGCCGCCGCCGTTATTTTTATATGCATAACTCTTAGAATTAACGAAAATGCGTTTTTTAAGCGAATTAGCGAGCGTTAAGTGTTAGACCTAGGTTATAGCACTAAATACGCCGCGGCCTTATAGGTCGTGGTTAGCCTTTTGGTCTAGTGGTTAGTGCTAGACTGCGCTGCGTAGAGGTGTAACATTGAGAGCCTCTGCAAGAGGCGGCGGCGGCGGCGGCGGCGGCGGCGGCGAGTGCGTGTTGTGGCAGGAATTAGCGCGGAAGAATCGTTAATCCGGCTCCGATGTGTGCACAATCGTCAAAAACAGCGAAAATGCGTTTTTTAAGCGAATTAGCGAGCGTTAAGAGCCTCTGCAAGAGGTGGTAGTGGTGGTGGCGGCGGCGGCGGCGAGTGTGCGTTGTGGTAGATAGGCAGAAAAAATAAAATATAGTACTATTTTTAAAAGATACTTATAATTTATATGTGATTTACCTATAAATAGATGTACCTTTAAAAATCCACTAGTGCTACTTATAAATCATCTGTGCAAATAGCAAAATCGTTCCGTGCGAATAGCAATACTCTAAAATTAACTACAGGAACCCCACGTTGCGCAGAACTCAACGTGGCAAGAACCGGCCTCCAGAGGCCAGAGCCGTGTTTTGAAGAAAAACGCTTCAGTATTCAAGTTCAGATTTGAGTTAGCGACGTGGCTCGCAAAAAGTTACCCCGCTTTAGCTCGCCGCCAGTGGGCTTGGGTTCACGTGATCCATTACATCTCTTTCGTTGTTTACTTCCCCTTCCGTGTTTCTTTCCCTCCAATCAATCACGAAACAATCCCCCAGCAAATGGCGCTGAGCGATGAGCAAATCAAAATTATCGCAGGCCATCCGCTGAATGACTTGCTGGCTCAATTTCCGACCAAATTACGCAGTTTAAAGGAATCCAATGAATGCTGGCGTCCCGATGTCGCTAGCTTCTTGTCCATTTTGGTTGACTCTACAGCAGCATACAACCTCCCATCGTCGGAGGGAAGTGGAACTGTCGCCGATAAGCTCTTTACCATACGACAAAAAGTCAGACTAGGAGGGTCACTCAGCTTCTCCCACTTCCGCCCGCTAGTCGACGCCGTCGTGGCCAAATCTCCCGACACCGTCGTTTGGACCGCTGTCATCGACCTCATCGAAGCCCTCAACCCGTCGACCCCTCCAGCCTCCACCCAGGTGCCAACAAATATTGCAACACCCCTTCGATCCAGCTCAGCCCGTATAGCCGACAGCGAAACCCGCAAAATTATCGAGCAGGAGCTTTTTCACGAGATACGAGACTGCATACACCGAGACGTTCCTGGATTTTTCGAGAAGCATTTCAACCCAACCACCTGGGACAAGAACCAGAAGGGCATGCTTCAGCGCCTCCTAAAGCACCACCACAATGGCAAGTGGACCGATTTTCCCGATCATCCCTGGGAAAAGCCGGTCTGGAAATGGCTGAGGGGGCTGGAGAACGATGCCTTGGCTGGCGCGCCATATCAGCTGTACTCGATGAGAACTGCCACCGAGTTCGCGGAACGCAAGGGCCAGATGGACCTCCTGTTCCGGAAGTCGCATGCAAAGAACAAGGACTATCGAGATGTTCTTGTGGTTGGCGAGCATAAGAAGACCCACAACACAGGCGAATTCAAAGCACTCATACAGCAGCTGTCAAGACATGTGCGTGGTATTTTCGCCGATCAACCTCTTCGCCGTTTCGTACACGCGTTTACTATCTGCGACAGCATTATGGAGCTCTGGATTTACGACCGATCAGGGCTGTACAGCTCAGGCGAGTTCGACATTCATAAGAACCCTGAGAACCTGGCGCGCGCCCTTGTCGCATACGCCACCATGAATAACGATGCCATGGGCCTGGACACATTTGTCGAGCAGAAGAACAACCGCCGCTATGTAGTGGCGAAAGATGCTGCAGGCAAAGAGAAACGGGTAGAAGTGGCCAAGAAGAAGCTGCTAGTCCGGCAGCGTGCTATTGTATGTCGAGGAACCACCTGCTACAGCACAGCAGAAGGGGTAGCCAAGTTCTCGTGGCGTTCCGTGGACAGGCAACCTTCCGAAGTGAAACACCTCACGTTGGCCGCAGCGAGAGGTGTTGAGGGAGTGGCTAGGGTCGTGAGGCACTGTGAAATCGCAAGCATTGCCGATTTGCGAAGCGGACTGGATTTTTCCGATCGGACGTGGCATAAATTTCGCCCTACAACCGATAAAGAAGCTGGTTCAAGTACCAACCTCAAAGGCTTAGACAGCAGCGGATCAAGCAGGAAGCGCAAGTCTTCGGAAGAAGATCTTACTCGCCCGACAAGACGACGCTCCAACAGCCGGAAGTCCACACTTCGGCGGACCCACGACGGATCAGACGACGGATCGGCCGACGGGTCAGACGCCAGATCGCGGCCGAGCCTATACACACCGAACCGGGAAGCCCTCTATGAGAACCGTATACTATCCTGTCTCGTTATATCTCCGGCTGGGCGCGTGGTTAGCGACTTCGAATCCGTGCAAGAGCTGCTGGAGGTGCTTCGGGATGCCATTCGAGCACACCAGTCTCTTCTTGTAAAGGGCCGGATCCTCCATCGCGATATCTCATCGAACAACATCATTATCACAGATACGAAAAAACTGGGAGCCTTTAAAGGAATCTTGATCGACCTGGACCTGGCGAAGGATCAGGATCGTGAGCGAAGCGGCGCCCGGAATCAGACAGGAACCATGCAGTTCATGGCGATCCAAGTGCTACGCGGGAAAGACCATACATACCGGCACGATCTGGAGTCGTTTTTCTATGTGCTTCTGTGGATGTGCGCGCGTGAGTCTTGGGGCAAGGAGAAGATACGTGGCGAAGAGACGCCGCCTCTAACGAGTCGTTTGCGTAAATGGGAAATTGGAAGTTTTGAAGAAATGGCCGATGCAAAGCGAGGCCACATGACAGTAGATGGCCTGGAGGATATTATGGAAGAATTTCCAAGTGCTTTTGAGACAGTCAAGCCACTGTGCCTGAAAATTAGGTCATTTCTCTTTGGGGATACAGCGAGGTTGATGGTAGAGACCCCTGCAGGTGAACCCCAAAGGCTTTATAGTGCCATTCTCAGCGCCTACGACGAGGCTATCGACCGGCTCTAGTGGACAGCTTATTCCCCGTCGGCAATAGGCCAGTGTACCATAACAATATTACATAGTGGTGTTTAAGGTGTTTAAATTGCGCTTATCAGATGAGGCCGAACATGTGCCACCTAAGAGGCAGCCTAATCCTTATATACTAATATATATATAATATTTTCTTAAAGGGCTTCTTAGTTACTTTAAAACACTAAGCGAGAGAACTAGTAGAAAACATATATAAATAACTTACTTACTAAGCCTACTAACTTATCTACTTAATATTAGGTAAGGAATTTATTTAGTAAAAGTTTATATTATAGGTATTATAACCCTTTCTTACTAACTAATTACCACTATAACTATAGGTATAGTGGGATTAATATATATAATCTATCTTCTTAGAATAGTAACTATTACTAAAAGTAAGTTATTTATAAGGACTCTTTATAAGCTACTAGCTCTAGTAAGGGCTACTAGAGATGTCAGGGTTATGGCCTAAGGAGAGCCACGCACGAAGGAACACACGCGCAAGAGAAGCCAGGCCATATATCACGTGCAAGGAAGCACACATATAGAGGCGAGCTGCCGACGAGTTAGTGGGGAGGAGGCAGCGGTAATTCCATCATCATTATCGCACATCAGGATCATCTCGTGACTACAGTCCCTCTCAACCAGCAACCTCATAAGAGACCTCTATAAGACTACTAAAACCACTAAGGGGGCGTTAAACCTATAACAAGACTACTAAACCTACTAAAGGGCTACTATAGCCTTTATAGAGTTATTAAAATAACTAAAACTACTTTAAGGATATACTAAAACCTAAGAGATAATTATATTAGCTAATATCTTATATATAATAAGATCAAAGAGAAAGATTCTAGATCTAATAGAGTTTTTTTTAAGTATTACTTTTATCTCTTTTTCTTTATAAATAATTATAATTCTTATTAAATAAAAGATTAAATAATAAAATTAATAATATATTCTTTTTATTAACTACTTCTTTATATTCTTATCTCTTACTTAAGTTTATTTTTATTAATAAGTTTATTTTTATAATTATACTATTAGAGTAGGGTATATAAGGGGGAGAGGTCTTTATTAAGTAATATAAAAAGTCTTCTATTTATATATAATTAAAGCTATCTATAGTTATATTACTATAGCCTCTATAGCTTATAAATAAAGTAAGGTAAATAGTTCTTCTAAGATATAACTAGTAGTTACTTCATGTATAACAACTGAGTCATACGCTTTCGTGGGCGAGTAGTACATATGCCGCAGGATGCTAGTCTTGGACTGGATCGATGTTCCTGGAAACAATTGCATTTCATTTCACCACAGCGTTGAAGATACTGCCAGGTACTTCCAGACGGTTTGCGCAACGACTATGTCTTTCCAACCTTTGAGCCCACGACGGGTCATGACGGATACCAACCTTGACAGTGGTCTGTCGCACTTCAACACATGCCTTGATGAGAGTTTGGAAACGGAACAGAAGCTTGGAGGCAAGGTGTTTCGCTTAGCTTACTGTTTCGACCGCCCACCTCACTCGCTCAAAATACCGGACGATGTGCCGTATCTCGAATCCATAAAAAGCGGTGTTGCATCCTCTGTCGTCGTCCCAGATCATCGCACCATGATTTGGTACATTGACACGCCCCCCCGGCGGAGCGACCCCTCTCCATCGTACACTGATACTGGACGTGGTAGTTCAAGTCGAAGGCGAGATTGAGGTAATACTGGACTCGGGTGAAAAACGAGTGCAGAAACCCGGTGATTAACTCATTCAAAAAGCCACAGCGCATGCCTGGAAGAATCACGACAAGAAGAAATGGTCGCGTATGGTTCGCATCATGTTTGCAGCCAATCCTACAACGCTAAATAACGGCATTCAGCTCGGAGCCGTGGTTTAGCATTGACAGATTGTGAACTGCGAAAGACTCTTCTCTGACACGAGGCTCAGAGTGTCAGCAGTCCTTGAACTGGCTTCTGAATGTAGGCGATCGAGAGCGGGATTTGACCTCGAGGACTATTATAGTATAATGGCAAGACTCTGCAAATGCAGAGAATTAAATCCTGATGTTTCTTATAATAATGAATAGTGCATTAAGCTGAAATCAGAATCTATATATTATGTTTATTAGAGGAGATGTATCATGATGGGGACTGCCCGACTACTTAAATTTCTCTATTCGGCGTCATAGGACTGGCCATATGTTATATTTATTTATGCTAGCAGCAGGTGCCCACCACGTTGTTGCCAGAAAACGGAACCGCATAGGCTAGAATATACGCCAAATTTACTAGGAAGGGATAGGATCAGTCGCCTTCTAGCCTGTTGTTAGAAGCGCCACTTTCTATCTATCTACTATCACGGAAGTAATAAGACAGATCTATAGATAAATAGTAACACTATAATAATATAACTTTATTATTTACTAAAGAGAACCTAAAACGGCAGTTGACAACATGCATCAACGCACCGGTAACTCATCAGTAACTACCTTTGGCTGTGCCTGTACAGTGGGCACGCCGTAATTCGGAGCAGAGCTACACATGACGTCGCTTACGCAAAGTGCGAAGTCTTTTAGAAGCCAGCAAAGGACGATTGCTCGCAGTGAAGTTCGTTTAGTCCAGTTGCCCTCCTCGACACGTTGAGAAAAATGTTGGACGGTGTGACAGCAAATCAGCTTTTTCACTCAAACCACACCAAGACTTTTCGGAAGATAATGTTTCTCTACTCTGCATATAGAATGGCACGCTTTCCTATGCGCGGGAAGATTGCTAAAAGTCGGTGAAGTGTCATCATCCTGCCAAGGCTGTTCGCAATTGCCTAAACATTGTTTTATAACTCTACGATCAGACAATCGCTGCTGTCTGCCGAGCTCCGTCATGCATGATTTGACTCACTGCGATGCCGATCCGCTGCCTGCATAGCCCGCATGTTCGGTCCGCAAGATCGCAACGTCAAAGGTCTGCTACCGCGATCGGTTATCCGCAAATGTTAAGACAAAGCGTGACCTGATGCTACCTGCCATTGTAAGACAGGAAAGCTCTGTAACAACCGCAACAATGAACAGGGTGGTTGCTAGGGTGCTGATTAGGTAAGAATAGCTACCATGACAGTAAGACGGAAAATTTTAAAGCTTAACTATATAGAAATTAATAGAGCGTTTTAATATAGATCAATTAATACTATTCGTCGATAGATTGTGGATAAGTCGTCACTTTCTAGCTAGAATGTAACATTAATACGGACTGGATCAAAGTACACATGAGGGATCCTTAAAAGCTAAACAAACGAGGGAAAAGCTCCTGTGGCATCTTTGCATTCGTATTTACTGCCACTCTATCTTTGCGATTGACGTGTCATTGAAGTCGGGGCATCTTCCAAGGCGTATCTCGTTGACGCGGCAGAAACACCTCACAAATGTATCAGGTCTTTCCTTTTTCTCTTTCAAACAATTATGCCAAATCATCTCATCTTTTACCGACTTTTATGAACGAGCTGCGATTAGCTACACCATCTGCATATATTGTGTGATTTAAGCCTGGTTCTCGTCTCGACAGATGCTTATCCGGGCTCCGTGTGAAAGATGTGTCTAGAACGATAGCCCGAAACGTTACTACCCGCATTGATCCTCCCGCTTCTATTGCATTCAGTCAGCACATCGCTCTGACGTGTTAGTCCCTAATTCCCGTGCTGTGTTATTTCTCTCAATCCCGAGAAACATGCACGATGCACGCGTGCATGACGGGGTTGTAGCTGGCGGCTTTGTATACACCGAAGACCATGTTGCCCGTGCTGCTGCTGGATAAAGTTACATGCAATGTCTTGGCTGAGTAACAAGGCTCCTAATCGTAGGTCGTAGCTTGACAATTCTCGTAGACGGGCCTTGGCTGATGGCCTTCAATATCTCGGAAGACGGGGTTGCCGGTGCTGCTTTGCGGTGAAGTTGCATGAATTTTCTTAGTTGAGCAACAAGAATTGTCAGTGGTAGCCTGACAGCTCTCACTAATGGGCTGCAATTGCAGGTTACTGGAGACGTGTCTTGAAACATCAGGTAGCGTTCAACTCCATCATGTCACGAGTACTAGCTTTGATGTGCAGTGTATGTCGTAGTGGGAGAAAAGAGAGATTATCCAGATATTAAAATAAGCCAAATGAGTCAAATAAATCAAATCAATAGGAAGGCTAATCAAATGAATCAAATTGATGTTTTAAAAGTAACTTAGATCTAAAGCCAGATTTATTTTACTTTATTAATTTGCAAGTCTAACAAAGAGTGTTTTTCTGAGTATCCGTAGCCACTTTCTGCTCCGCCTATGGCTTTTTTTCCCTTTTTACCTGGCACCAACTGCTTGGATTAAGTACGAGAATAGGCTGTTGAAGGCAGGTATATCCATCGCCACATTCGCTATCAGCATTGCAGTCCTTGGCGATAACGTTCAAGCAGGGGAGCAATTCTTCATCTCCCTTGCCTTGCTCTTCGCAAATCGTCTTCCAAAAGTGGCAGGCAGACTTAGGGTCAATTTCAGAAGGGGTCGTAGGCATCCCACGATTCTCACAAATCTTCTTAACGTCGGCGGTAAGAGTGTTTTCCTGAGTATCCGTAGTCACTTTCTTCTTCGCTTGTAGCTTTTCTTCCTTTTTTGGCTGGCACCAAGTGTCTGGATTAAGTAGCATAGTAGGCTGTGGAAGGCAGATATATCCATCGCCACATTCGCTATCAGCATTGCAGCCCTTGAAGATAACGTTCAAGCAGGTGAGCAATTCTTCATCGACCTTGCCGTTCTCCTCGCAAACCCTCTTCGAAAAGTCACAGTCCAACCCACGCTCCTTACAAATTGACTCGATCTTGTTAGCGGAGGCGTCTCGTCGGGGATTGTCGATAGGCCCGGCTATAGCTAGCCCGACACAAATAACGAAAACATTAAGGTACTTCATCTTGTTGAGCTGTGATGTATTTGGTGGCCTGTTGGGAGTGAATGTAGGTTTGGTGATTGATTGATTGATTGATTGAGTAGTGTGAAAAGTAGATGTTTCGTGGATAAGTTGAGGTGGTTTACTTACTATAAATACTAAGCATAGAAAGTCCTTACTAAGCAGTTATATAAATTGCAATTTAGTAGTGAAAGGTAGATTACGCGTCCATTTATGCCCTGAGTCATGTTACAAGCTATATATGCTATGTCCTATCGTGTCTTATTATACCTAAAACGATAGGTAAACATGGTTAGAAAAGTCATGTTAAGTGGGCTATATTTGGTCTGTTACTACTCGTAGGCTACTTATATAATAATGGGCTTTTTCTAAGTTACGGTCAGTCTATTTCTTAGGAATGATAGTAGTAGTAGTAGTGTATTTTTCGTCGAGTAGGCCGCTCAGATTCCCTAGTATGAGACACAGGACTACAAATCTGTCATTATATGTAAGTTGGTATTAGCTCAAAGGCACCCACGTTCAGACTCTTCGTCCGTCAGCGGGCCGTGGAATGTGCGAAAAAGGGTCGCAAGAGTCGCCGCTTTTGTGGTGGGACCAGGAGAAAACCCTCTACAGGGGCTGCATACGAGAACTCTCAATTGGCAGTTACAACTAATAAAGTCGGTTTGATAGGTTATCCAAGCATAATAGAAAATGCTCCAGGTAAAGCAGACAACTGCAATGTGTTTGAAAGTTAACCATGAGCCCAAAACTCCATCGTAGCTCCTATTTCTCAGGCATAATATTGAACTTTATGCAAAGAAGATATTGTCAAGACATAGACTAATAGAACTGAATCATGAGCTATCGTAACGGATACCTCCACTACGACTCAGTCATCACGACTCAGTTATCATGCTATAGTTATCATGCCATAGTCCATATAACTGCCCCATAGCAGATTGCAAATTAATAAAGGTGTGGCCTAACAGCCCATGCCCGCCCCCACTTTCATAGCTTATTCTAGTTTCTAACAACGACAGAGTCAGTTGCGGGTTGCCAGAAAGCAGGCCGCCACCGCTAGGCTAGGTCGAACCTGATCCGGACGGCAAGTCATTGTCGATGGACTTGTCTATTTTAGGAGATGGTAATTCCACCTTGACCTAATCATAAATATTCGATGACTAGATAGGTGCTAGTGCACGTTACTCTATTAGTCTTCTTATCTATATTTACCCTTTATATAAGATTAAAGCATAGTGTATATCTTTATTATACTAAGCCGGCGAGGTGGTGGAGATGGGCTCACCAGAAACCCTACTGGCCAAGGAGGATGGTCGGTTCAGAGCGCTGTGGCATGGAAGAGAGGCGTAATGTGGCTGTAGACAAATTGTTCATTTATTTTCCTTTGGTATAGATTCCACTCAGCATCTACACTACACACTACTCATTGCTACTCTCGCTGCACTCGCAACTCACGCCCTTGGCTATGCGAGTTGCCTTTTGGTCATGAGAGAGTCTCTTTCTACTTTTCAAGGCGTCCGATCTGACGAGCATGTACTCACGGAAAATCCATTGTGGGAGTGTCCAGTGGCCCTCACGGTCATTGGCCACTTCATTCTTCAAGCGGAACAAAACCTCAAAATGCACAGCTGGTTTATTTCGCTCGATTTTCTTGCGAGTTTCTGCAGGTTGCCCATTGGCTGCATAATGTTTGTTGCACTGCTTGGCAAACTTGACCGCCTCGTGGACTATTTTGTCTTGAGACACCAGGGGCAGCGAAAACTCGCTATAATATATGGCGCTAAGCATGGTATTCGAGGAGAGACTTGACTTGATCCTTGATAAGAAGGAAGCCCGAGTCACGCTCGAGAGTCTGCTGCACAAGTGCCGCTTTCGGCGTCTTGGGACGCTCAAGAAACTCGTGGCGTGTTTTTGATATACGCTCACAGTACAGTACATTCCGTGTAACAATACCACGGTAGTACAGCCACAATCGATTATCGGCTCATTGTACCACGACGGCCAGAATGTCGTCGGTGACTCAGCTAGCCATGCCACGTTTCAGGCGGAAAAGTAAATGCGAGGCTTTTGATACGTGATGATTGTAAGGTTTCTGCCTAGGATGCGAATGGAAACTCGGTAGGCACTGTTCAACCAAGACTGTATCCAGACCTGGTCGGCGACCTGCTGGGCGTGGGGCTTGTTTATACTCGGTAATTACTCCGTACGGAGGACCTCTAAATTGGCATGGAGCGCGCCACCTACTCGGCTTTTCATCGCTCGAGTCAAGGCCAAGGTCATGGGGCCGTCTCTTGGAAACCCACACACCAAAGGTCAGCGGGCGGAAGCAACGTGGCGCGGATGGCTGCGCGTTTTTGACTGAACGAGGCTGTTTCTCTCTCATTTGCCTGCTGATCATGGACCTCCCGGAAAGATTACCATTGTACACTTTTGGTACAAGAACAAGTAAGCGAATGGAAACACGCTCATTCAAATTTGTCGACATACTTGGCCGGTGAAAGTACTGATACAAAGCAAACATACCTAAAGAAGATCAGTACAAGCATGCAATTTATTAATTGTGTGTACAGGTTTGCTAATCAGAGTGCAACAGGGTAACTATATGCCCTGCAATGAGCAAACATAGGTGCGAAGTAGCAAGTGACACCACACCTTGGAGACGGGAAACCAGCCTGTGTGGCACAGAAGCTCCTGGATCTATGGGATAATCGAGACAGCGCCTTGTATGACGGAATGAATATTTGTGCGACAAATCCTCGACTCGGCCTATTCCTGGTATCCAGCCCGAGAAGCCATCACAACTACACGGTCGTTTTGAGTATAAGTACAAACACGCGCCCGAACCTCATTCAAGTTCCATTTTCCGTCGCCTCTCATCTCACCCTCAGAATATCAACTTTTCCAACTCAATCGCTCACACTGCCACCATGCAGCTCTCCTCTGTCCCTTGTTTCATTGCAGCAGCTCTTGCGCTTGCTTTGATTGGCCAAGCCTCGCCGAGTGAGTTTTGTCGTATGAGCAAAGCCGGGCGGGCGCAAACCGGATGGAAAGGCTAATCCGATAATAAATAGTCAATCAGCCAAAGGAAGGGTTGGAGCCGGCCGATATCAACCGGTTGAGGGAAGGCTTGAGGCTTCCTTATGACACCGTGCCCAAGGCCAACCAGCCCAGAGCTGAGCGCAAGGGCGACGAACCTGAAGCTTACCAGCCCAGAGCTGAACGCAAGGGCGACGAACCTGAAGCCAACCAGCCCAGAGCGGAGCGCAAAGACACCGAATCCGAGGCCAACTAGCCTAAGTATAACTGATCTATTAAAAGGAGTTATGGGGCGGTCCTGTGTTTAGATTTGCGAATATTGAGCCATGGAGCCTTACTGTTGGCTTTAGCACAACTCCTTGCCTCTGTTATACGCTTCATGCACGCCATAAGCACTCGATAGACTCTCTAGGATAGTGGCAATTTTCAGTTTTCAATATCCCTTAGATTTTCCATCTGGAGAGCCTGGTGGTAATGTCAGTAAACAGTGCCATGCCCTGTGCCAACTGGGCATGCCAAAGCCTGCTCCACCGCGCCTCAAGCCACTCCTACTCACTCACATTAGTGTTGGGCCAGATTGCAGATTGTTGGTTGGCAGATAAATTGTTGAGCAAGTAACAGCTGACTAGTAGCTCCTTGTACTTTTGTTGTACAATTACAACTGTCGCGGCTTTTATGCATCCCTATTCGAAATGGTTCTCGAATTCTGACCAAATCTGTGTTTTTGTTTATAGTTCCGCCTTGTAACCAAGTCAATACTGCCCTCAAGACATGTTGTTTTTTAAGGTTGGACGTCAACTCTCGCTAGATTGAATAATGAATTTTTTTGTTTTTCTTTTTTTTTTTTTGCTTTGCGCCTCTTGTAAACATACAAGTCTGAACTTGCCTTGGGTTATCGTACCAACCGGCTGTACTCATACGTCGCCCTTTGAGGTTCGAGTTGCGGTCATGTTCAAACGGCGACAACCTTTACACCGAGGCTTGATGCAATCAACTGACCACTTGCTTGTTGTTCACTAGTGGTTGGTATTAGCCTGACCACCATGGCGAGCCAGACCCTTGCTTGACTGGCGACTTGCCCATAGGACTTGGGCCTTGGTTTATTAATTGCCCAACTTTGCTGCTGTGCTGTGAGACGAAAAGCAAACAAAGGCACCAAAACTGCCATCTTTAGTTAGCTTGTTTGCGCCCACAAAACCTCCAACGCTAGGGTAAATCAAACAGATTTCCGGATAGATGCCGCCCGGCCTTGCCCCCGGATGCGCCCGTGGTGGAGACCAGAGCGCTCCTCTTCGTTCCCTAACGTTGAACATCAGACTATTGGACGTTTTGTGGAAGACAGTTTTGAGCGACATGTGGCCTTTTTTCACCTGATCGTTTCTTCGCTGTCCGTCCACCAAGTTTGGGCGCCCCCTTATCGGCCCATGAAATAGATGAAGATTAGGCACATGGACGCCACCAAGCGCTCAACATCCCTGTGCAAAGGAATAAGCCTTCCTACGAGGGGAACTTTTGGTCGGAATTAATAAGTTTCAGACTGAGCTCTAGCAACTCGGCTGTATGAGGATGCCTGAGTAGGCTGCCTATCTAAATGAATATTAACAACTCGATTTATGACACTGGTTGTGTCCCGAGTTTGCTGTCCTCCAATCGGAATTGCATAATATAAAAGATGCAGGAAAAGATGCGACAGGAACCATGCCTCAGACTCATGCCGTGTTGTGTTGCGTTAAATTGCAGCTAGCAATTACTCCTCATTCGTTATCGTTATGCTCTCCGTGCTCAAGTTTATTCCCCCCAAGATATCACATATAGCTATGCTTGCGAGAGAAGTTGGCCTCTCCTGTTTTTGAAATTCGCTCAATTCGATGGCGATTGACTATGCTGACTGCTTTGATATTCAGTGTCGCCGACTGTCGCCGACAGAGCGACAACCCAAAGAGCCATTGACGTCTTGAGCATTCGTCCCATGTAGGACGAGAAGAAACGACGACGACTACAGCAGCGCGCCAAGCATTCGCGCCGAAAACACGCCGAAAGCGCGCCGAAAGTGCGCCGAAAGTGCGCCGAAACCGATACCGTCGTCATAAATAAGACGACATTGCGCCAAGTATCTATATGCATCCGCATGCCAAGCGCAATCTGCTCGTATACTGGCGGCCAAGGGCACAAAGCTGCTGTCAAATCTGTCCAGTGCACCCACACACACCTGCATGAGAGAGACTGTCTTTCTTGAGCGTGATGAGAAGAGACGAAACTAAACAACACAGCGCCGACCGTTGTACCCCGCGATTTCATCCTACTCAGGCGCGCGCTGATCTCTGCCCGAGTGCGACGCTCCTGCAGTGCCTATCGCAGCATCAACCCAGGACGCCAATGCGCGGTTGCTGTGCGCCGCAAGTAGAAAATTGACAGTCGCACGCCCAGTCTCTTGTGCGTTTCCACGCCGTGTCTCGGAAGCCATGGCAGAGAGTCACGCATTGATTATCTTGTCTTGGCTTTTCCTGGCCTTGCCCAAATAATAACCAAGTAGCCAGTCCGGCCTTGTCTGCAGACTGTTTTACTCTTTTCCATTCTTTCCTTCTTCTTCTTCTTCTTCTTCTTCTTTCCGCAGGACTCCTTGTCGAAGACTTTTTAGTCTGTTGTTTTAAACACAAGTAATACAAGCAACCCAAGAAACACAGAAACAACAAACACCATGGCTGGCCCGCGAGCTTCTAGCGGTCTCTTGCGCAACCGTATACGCCGCCAGTCGTCCGTGACGCCCCCGTCCGTGAGCCCGACGACCGAGGTCCCGGTCGGCGGCGGGCCCGCGCCCAAGGTCCGGCTCGAAAGGCTGGACGAGGAAAGGCTGTTGATGCCGGGCGCAGATGCCTCCTCGGCGAGCAGCGGTGCAGCACGCGCTGCCGCGGTGCCGGCCCGCTGAAGTACATTTTCGCCGCCGCCGAGATTTCCACACGCGCGGAGCAAAACAGAAGAACCCCGACAGGGCGCCCGAGGGGGTGGTGGTAATGAATGGCGGATAAGAATAAGACTATGCTGATACCCAAAGAGAATGAAACACGTCATGGGGTTAAAAACAGCGACACCAAGAGTTGGGACATGGTTTCACCTTATGATGATGCTTTTACTCCAGCGGCATGCATAATATTTACATACTTTGTTTTTTGCCTTGTTCAACATTTGACAGATGATTTATATACAAAACCCACTCATCGCTACTTCAAACGTACCAAAATCTCAAGCCTTTTCCACCCTCATCATCACAATGACTTGTCACGCGCCTTTGCCCGCCGGTCGTGTCCTCGTCTTTTGCAGCAGATAATCGCCACCCACAGCCGCCTTGTAGAAGCCGCACAGGCCGCGCACCGGCCAAATCTCCTTGACCCCGTGCTTGGCCCTCGTCTTCCATGTCGCGCGGACGGCCGCCTCCTCGGCGTCGACATCCACCTTGACCTTGTCGTACACGCTGGGCAGGTGTCCCGCGCCGTATTTTACCCGGAGGGCGTCGTACGAGGCCCGGTCGTAGTGCGCCCAAAACTCGTCCTCGGGGTAGTACGCGTGCGCGTACAGCCACTTTTTGCCCCCCAGCGCTTGCACCTTGCGCTCGAGGTCGCGGTTCTTGGCCACGACGTCGCGCCGCGTGCCGCCGCCGCCGCCGCTTAGGCTGCCCCAGACGCCAAAGTTCATGAGATTGGGCGCCGAGGGCCGGCCAAACTCCGAGTGCAGCCCGTGCTGCGCGTCGGCGCCGTCGCGCTGGACGCGCAGCGGGCACAGCCACAGCGGGTAAATGGCAAAGTGCGCGTCGAGCCAGGCGGAAAAGTCGTCGACGGCGGCGTACGGCACCCCGACGTCTTGCACCATGTGCGTGTCGGCGAGACCGCTCTTGTGGACGGCGCGGTACATGACTCGGGCGTGCATGAAGCGGTCGAGCGCGGAGCGCGTGATGCGGTTATAGGGCGTAAGGAAGTACCGGAAAGCATACTTGGCGACCCAGAAGCCGCCGCGGTCGTAGCGGAAGAGGTAGTCTCGGAGTGGAATGTAGTCGACGACCGTGTTTCGTGTCTCTTGGACAGGTTGCTTCTGTAGCTGTTTCAAGACTTTCTGTGCGCGAATGTAGAACCAAGGATCGCTTCGCCGCGAGAACCGCTGCGGTGACGTTCCTTTGGGCACGTCATCCATGAGCCGCCCTATACATATCACAGTAGCATCCTTACGAAAGACGATGCCATCGATATAGTCCGTCTCGTCTCTAGCGGCGGCCTCTTCCATCACCCTGACCGTATCTCTGCTATTCGTCGTCAGCTCATACGTCAGCTCGACATACTCCTTTGCGTCGCGCAGCTCAACCTCGAGCAGCGTCACCACGCCCAACGTCCCAAACGCCGACGCCGCGCCCCAAAACAGCTCCGGGTTGTCCGTCTTGGACGCGCGCGCCACCTGGCCCGTCGGCAGCACAATCTCAATCGAGCGCATCGTCGCATCAAACGCGCCGTGCCGAAACGAGCTGCTCTCGCCCGCCATGCCCGAGAAGCCGCCGCCGGCCGTGATGCCCGGAAACTCCATCACCACCGGCGGCACTAGGCCGCGCGCCAGCGTTGCGTCGACGAGCGCATCCATGGGCACGTTGGGCTCGACGAGGGCCGTCTTGGACGCCGCGTCGACGGAGAGCACGTGCGTCAGCTGGCTGGTGTCAATGGTGTTGTCGGCGCGTCGCTGCGAGGTCCGCGTGCTGTTGGTCGAGCCGTGGTAGATGCGAAACGGCTTCTGCTGCTCCGAGAAGCGCTGGACCTGCTGCGCAATGAGGCGCACCGCGGCGTCATGAACCTCCATGATGGGTAGGGGGTGCCGGGGTGACCGGGCCAGGCAGTTTGGGCCAAAGGTGGCCGACACTGCGAAGTCTCCGACTCTGGAGTGCACCGACTACAGCTTCAACTGAGTCTCGTCTCGACCTTTGGAGGCCGGAGAAGAGGCACCAGAAATGAGATGGCGTTGCAAGGTTAAAGTAATAGACTTGGCATCCCGGACCCGGCGGAGCTCAAAGTTGGCCCGTCTCCACCCACGCCGCTAGCTAGCCCATCGGCCCGCGGCATAGTCATCTGCAGTCCGTCAAATTTCTTGATTTAGATGTTGTTTTAATTTGAGTTTTTTAGTCGCCTCCAAGTTTTGTGATTTGGCTGCTTCACTCGATCTGTGAATCAGACCTCTGAACAACTCCAGCATGTGCCAGCCATTTCGCCGTACCTCGTATACCCATCGCAACTGCTTCCATTTGAATAGGCGAGTTGGCCGCGCTGAACTGCCTCCATGGGTTCTTGTTGACGCCTTGACGAAACTGTCTCCCAGTCCCACGCAACAGCTGCGTATACAGCTCATGAGACGTAATCCAATCTGGGCCTTTTGCAACATGAATGCTGACCTTTTGAGAGAGTGGCCTGCGTCATAAACCAAATGTCCTCTCATTGTTTCCATCTACGTTATGCCGAAATCCATACAAAATGTTTAGTAAACATGTAAAACCTTAATAAAGCAGCATAGTAACCCCATGTTAGCGCCGTTTGCCGTTGTACTTTTGCTGAGGCTGGCTGCCATATGACCGCCGTCCCTGCACCCTCTCCCTGCTCATGGAGCCGCCCAGCGTTATGTCGACACGCGGCGGCGTGGGGAAGCCGAAGCCCTTGCCGACCTTGGCCAGGTCGAGCTTGTTGACGTCGTAGACGGAGCGCAGGCTGTGGCTCGCGTACGCGTGCAGGTACGACTTGAACGCCTCCTTGGCGCTCTGCTGCAGGTAGAAATTCTTGCCAATCAGCTTCTCGAGCTGCGACTGCACATTGATAATCTTCTTGGCCGGAAACTCAAACTCGACGACGGGCACGCGCGCCGCCTTGAGGTGCGACAGGAAGCCCACCTCGTTGGGCTGCAGGAAGAGCAGGCTGCGGCCCGTCTTGCCGGCCCCGCGCGCCGTGCGGCCGACGCGGTGGATGTAGTCGCGCGTGTTGTCCGGAGGGTCGAACTGGACGATGAAGTCGACGGCGGGGATCTAGACGTGTTAGATGGAGGTGGAAAACGCGGCATGCCGTACAAGACTTACATCGAGACCACGGGCAGCGACATCCGTGCAGATTAGAATACCGCAAGGGGCGTTGCTGAACTCGAAGAATGTGTTTGTGCGCTTTTGCTGTTTTTGCTTGCCGTGCAGGTCCAGCACGGGGCAGTCGATATAGTTGAGCAGCTCGGCGTAGTACTTGACCGAGTTGCAGCTGGAAAAGAAGACAATGACCTTTTTCTTCTTCTGGTGCATCTGCCGCAAAAACGAAAACAGCAGTATGAATCGCTTGTCCGCATCGCACAGCACGTAACCCTGCTCCAGGCCGTCCACGGTGCTAAACTCCTTTTCCTCGTCAACGTTGATGTAGAGCGGGCCCGGCCGCAGCGATATGCGCGCGAGGTCTTCGACCTTTGTCGTCTGCGTGGCGGAGAAGAGCATGGTCTGGCGGTCGTCGTTGGCCAGCACCTTGACAATCTGGCGAATCTCGTCCTCGAAACCGACCTCGAGGATGCGGTCGGCCTCATCAATGATGAGCGACTTGAGGTTCTTAAACACAAACGGCGTGGAGAGGAGGTGGTCGAGCAGGCGGCCGGGCGTGGCGATGATGAGGTTGACGCCCTTGGAGAGCTTCTCGGCCTCGGCCTTGCGGTTGGCGCCGCCCATGACGATGCCGTACGTCTGCGAGTGGTGCTTCATGAGCTCGCGCGCGACGCCGAAAATCTGCAGCGCCAGCTCGCGCGTCGGCGAGACGACGATGACGCCGGTACCGTTGCGGGGCTTGAATCGCAGTGACGAGAGAATCTCAATGGCGGGAATCAGAAACGCGAGCGTTTTACCAGAACCAGTCTTGGCCGCACCCAGAACGTCCTTGCCAGCCATCAGAGGGGGGATAGCCTGTCTTGTAGTTAGTATGCCGCCACGGTATTAGTCCAGTCGGTCGACAAGACGTACACTCTTCTGAATGCTAGTCATCTTTGTGAATCCCATTTCCTGAATAGCTTTCATCGTCTTCTCTGAAAGCTTCAGCTCGTCAAACGACTGGGCGTCGGCAGCCATGGGAAGTATGGGGGCATTATCAGTCGGGAGATCGGTGCCGTTCGCTTTGTCGTCTTCGTCCTCCTCAACCTGGTCTTCAGAGGTTGCTTCTTCTCCATCTTTTACATCTCCTTGCTCCTCCTCGAACCCCTCGAATTCGTCGTCGTCCTCTTCTTCCTCCTCCTCGGGAACAGGCTTCTTGGCTTTTTTCGTCTTTTTGGAGATTCTGTCGGCGCCGTTTGTCTTGGCCGGCGCGGCGTCCTCGGCCTCTCTGCGCTTGCGCTTCTTTATTGAGTGATCCATTGTGACCTGTGTGGTACGCCGTGGCAGCGCGAATGATGTACAATGGGTCTCGAGTGCGGAGGATTTTTGCAATGGGTGGTCGTCAAGTGTAGGCGGGCGAGAAAAAAAGTTCTGGTGACAGTATCGATAAGAAAAAGTTGCGCTGGCCCAAAAGGCAGCCCCACTAACAGAGCGAGTTAGCGGGTACAGTGTGGACAGTCTGTATTTCGCACTCCGCACGGCTAATAATTAGCAAGTCGCACGACAGAATTTAAAAGGCGATAGTGAATCAATCAGATTCTTCAACTATACGACTAATACAAAATATTCGATTACAGCTTGCTCGAAGCACCAACGAAAGTGCTCGCCTTGTGGAGCATCTCTGTGGCCTCGGCCACCATTTCATCCACAATCTCGCCCGCAGGCTGCACCTTTGTAATCGACGCCGCCACCTGGCCCATCAGGTGCGGCAGGTCGATATCCTCGTTGCCATTGTCAAGGTCGTGCATGATGGGCGCGACGCCCTTGTCGCACAGCGCCTGGACCTCGCTCGGCCGCTGGTGCCACTGCCGGATGTAATCGTTGACCTTGAGGCGGATGGGGCGGCCGGTCAGGACCAGTGAGCGCTCCGTCTCGTGGTAGTCGCACGAGACGACGGCGTCCTTGTGCTGCTCGCTGCAGTTGGCCTCCTTGGAGGCGACGAACCGCGTGCCGACCCAGACGCCCGACGCGCCCTGCATCAGCGACGACGCCAGCCCGCGGCCGTTGGAGATGCCGCCCGCGGCCACGACCAGCGCCGTCGAGCCGCCCAGCATCGGCGGACGGTACTGACGCGCAATGTCCACCACGGCCGGGATGAGAATCGATGTGGCAATGTCGCCCGTATGGCCGCCGCCCTCGGTGCCCTGCGCGCAGACCATGTCGACGCCGAGATCCAGCGCCTTCTTCGCGTGCTTGGGATGGCCCACCATGTTCATCACCAGAATGTTATTCTTGTGTAACTTCTCGATGATATATTTAGGCGGGACCCCGACGGCGCAAACAAAAAGCTTCGCGCCGCTGTCAATCGTCAAATCGATGAGCTCGTCGAGCTTGCCGTCCGTGTAGTCGTAGTTTGTCTTGCGCGCGTTGCCACCGACTTGGGGCAGCGCAAGGTCCACGCCAAAGGGCAGGTCTGGGCTGGTCAGGTTTTCCTTCATCTCGGCGAGGATTTCCTTGAGCTGCTCTGGCGTGTACTTGAAGCCGCCGATGACGCCGAGGCCGCCGGCATTAGAGACGGCGGCGGCGAGGGGCCCGCCAGACACGCGCGCCATGCCGGCGAGGAGGATTGGGTGCTTGATTCCCAGCACCTTGGTCAAATCTGTCGTTATGGGGCCTGTGGGAGCCATTGTTTGTGATTTGTGTCCTGGCTGCGGCTACTTCGCCGTTGGTACTAGTTGAAGACGTAAGGATGTTTCTAGATGAGCGCTGCCTTTGGCCGTCAAGTAAAACGGATGCGTAGATGAAGAACAATTATATACATCAATGATAGGTATGCAGTTATAAGAGATTAGAACGGAACGGCAACCTTGTAGATGCCACGAGGTCGCGGCTCGGCTAATGTTTGTGGGGTAATGGTAGCCGAGGCCTGGCTGTCAGTCGCTAACCCCAGATTCTTCCGCGGGGAAGGCCGCCCGCCACGGAGGTTAGGGAAGACTATGACGTGGCTCAAAATCACAGGGGTTCAATTGATCAATTCCCCAGCTCAAGACATTTGGAAAGATACGCTGTACAACATGGTTTCCGCCATGATGGAACGTCGCATGTGCAAATTGAGCGACACAGGTGCGACTACGCCCGAGAGCACCAACTACCTACATGCTACACACATCACGCCGGAGCAAAGCAAGAATAAAAGTAGCACGAAACATGCTTTCCCATTCAAAACGCCCTCGAGGCACATTTTCCTCAGTATGTAAAGAATACAACGCTAAATCGCAATTTTTGTACGAGCCCGTCTCGCAGTGTTCCCGTTTTGTTGCCCGCATAAAAGTGCTATGCAACCCAATGCAGCCCGTCATGTCGTAATATGTACAGAGGATGCGTAATGTGTCTCGATGTTGAATCATGAGCCAAAGTGCGGCAGCCGCGCAGGCACAAAATCTTGTTCATCTTTTTGCGAGCCTTGCCGCGGCATGACATTCTGTTGCTCATGGCTAGTGGTTGCGCTCACCGTGTCCCACGTCTGCTGCGCTATTTCCTGTGCAGCCTGTGGGATCTGTGCAGGATAATCGGTCAACGGGGAATCTCTGGCTTGGGCAACGGATTGTGGATCGGTAGTCGTTGGTAAAAATCCGAGCTGTGTTGCCAATTGTACCGCTGCGTCCTTTTGACGGGCAATTTCTTGATCCTCTTCGTCCCGCAGCCTCTCCTCTTCTAAGCGCAAGTCGTTCAGTGATGGCACGCGCTCTATGGCTGCTGGGCTCATGGCAAGTGACGACATTGAGCGATTCAATGACATGGTCTCGGCGGACGAGTTTGACGCTATCGTTGTTCTCGAGAGGGTTCGAGGTGAAAAGAAATTCCCACGTTGGGCCGGTCGCTTGCCTTTGCTGCTCTTCGTCCTGTCACTCTTTCCGCTGCTGCGGTCGTTTCGCACCATGTCATATGTGACGTCGTCGGCCAACACAATTGCATCCTCCTCGCCTTCGCCGTCGGAGGGAAACAAGTCGCCACGTGATCGATAGGAATCTGACGTGCCTCCAGTGCCACCGGATCCCGTAGTGCCGCTTCGTTTGCGCGGGACAATGAGCTGGCCGTAGTCCGATTCGTCGTCGCCGCCGAGTAAGGGCGCCGTTTCGGGGTTTTCAGATTTTCCAGGATGGTCTTGCAAGTCGGCAGCGCTGGGCTTGTATCGCAGGGTGCCGCCCATCTTCCAGGGCAGCTTGCTGAGGAAGCCGATGGGCTGTGTGCTTGGAATGATGGTGGCATCTTGCTCAATCGTCTTGCGTCGGGTGACCCTGGTGCCGTAGCTCATGCCGCGCTTCCGTCGCGGCTGTTCGGCGGTGGTGCCCTCGCCGCCGAGGTGCTTGGGATGGCTGCCGCTTCCGGCGAGCAGACGGTCCCAGTCCTCGCCGGCCCAGCCACCAAAGAAGCCGGGGCCGGTGCCGCCGTCCTGGCCGTCTCCCTGGCCGTACCAGTCGTCGTAAAAGTCAAACGAGTATTCGGCGCCGCGGCCACGCTCGCGTTCCCTGCGGCGGCGCATGCGCTCATCGGGATCGCCGAGGCAGACGGCGGTGCACTGCTCGACCGAGCTGCTGAGGTATCCGAAGCAGGGATTGATGTAGTGTTGCTGGAAGGACCAAATGCCGGCGGCCGCGTTCTCGGTGACGGCCTCGGCGTCGTGCGTGATTTGGTTCCAGCGCTGTCGCAGGCGAGGGTCCTCTAGGAAGGCCATGGTGGGCGAGTCGAAGCGAGGCCTCTGTCGCGAGGGCTCAGGGAAGAAGGTGATGGGGTGGGCATAGGACGGGTGGTGTATTTTCTGATCGATGCGGGTTTCAAGGCCATGTAGAAAGTCGCGATATTCAGAGAGGCATTTCCAAGTCGGGTAGCGGGTTCCAACAGGGCAGAATGACAGCGCGGGTGGCGCGAACCCAAGGTGTCTCAGAGTGTGCAGGAAGACGAATTGCGCGACACAGACAGAGACGAGAGAGGCATCCTGAGTGAGTGTGGGGATTTGTTGGGTCTTTCTTTGGTCTTGAAAGTGTCGCTTTGCGGAGAAGGGTCAACGCTTCTACAGCACGTTTTCAGTGGGTTTTCAGTGGGCTTCCAGTGCAATCTACTGGAGAACCTAGGTACTACCTAACCTACCTAGGTACCTACGCGGGACGGGGGTGTTTTTGGACATGGCAAAAATACCGTGTCAGTTTACACATGTGTCTTTGCTATCTAGTCGACGTTTTAGAGCTTCTAACACGTTTTCCTTTACATCGAAAATATCTCCAAGGTATTAATATACTCACTAGACGGCAAAAATACAGAATAGATTTAGCGGTGTATTTTAGCCATGTCTAAGAGATCAACCCTGTTTCAGCAGACGCTGAGCGCTACAACAGTGCGAAGCCCCTGTAACTAGACAGACCCACTCGCTAGCGTTTCAGCAGATGCCGTCGATCTGATCATTATAATCAAGAATCATTATTAAAGTTGAAAACGCCAGCTTTATAACAGATTGTTTCCAGGAGGCTAAAAATGAAGAGAAAAGATATGAAAAGGGTACTTGCATATACATGACTCACCAGAGATGCCAAAGCTGCTACTCCACCCAGCCACTCATCCGAGTCATCCCTACGCAGACTTGCACCAATGCACTTGCGTCTTTCCCGAATACGCAGGTCGGCAACCAGCTTAGAGGTCATGGCGTAGTGGTGCTGCAGCAATCACACAGACACAGTAGCCCGGCCCCAGACGCGATCGACTGTTAATGACAACTGCCATCTAAGAGCCGATATCACTCAGTTTCGTGCTTAATCTGCCTTTTGGCTTGTCATCATTATTTGACTCCGCTACTGCAATACTCTCGAGCGCCGTCATGGAGTCGGCCCCCATTTTAACTAAAACGCTTCAAAAAATCGCAAAAGATTTCGAGTCTTTGCCGGCGACTCGTTTTTAAACTTGGTGAAGCTCGCAATCGGCTGAAAGCGCGCGTATCGATCGCTCTTCACGCAACCGCAAAGCAACGCGACTTTCTCACATCGCCTGTCACTGCCTCGCCCTCCAGGATGATGTAGGACACCGTCATTGTAAAGCTACCGACCTGTCCACGCAGGTGAGTCCCGTCTGTCTGTCCGAAACAAATCTCTTGTTACTACTTACAAGAGGCCATGGCTGCTGCAGCTCGAATCAGCGGGATAAGTCGCGGATGATGCCTGCCTGACGCGTTGCTGCTGAGTGTTTGGATTAAAAATTGAATCTTCCTCGCCATGTACCGCTTCCCATCTTGGCTGACGTCATGATTGGGTGGGCACACTATGGCCGCGCAGCCGTCTTCGTTCTATAAATTAACTATTTCCGCTTCCTTTGAAATAGGGCTGTTGCGTTTCCACTCTAATACGGTAGTTACTAGTTACTGGCTTGGCTCTACAATGCAACCCGGACGGCACCCTTTTGCCGTCTAGGCACGCTCAATATCGGTTTCATCTCGATGTGGACATCAGCCGAACTGACTTGCCTCCGGACCTAACCAAATTACACCATGTATGGGGGAATTAGTTCTCCAGTTGGGCATTCGAGTCCATAGTAAAGTCATGTACGATTTCGTTCAGCACTCGACAGGAAGAGGCCGGTGGTGGAGCAACATCTGGTATCAATATAGGCCCTGAACCATACTAACACTACGATTGTCCTCAATCAGCCGCTTCATTTCGATGATCCATTCACAAGGACAAGTATTCAAAGATACGAGGCAGCCCGTTGCAAAATTCAGCTCTATACATCTACCCATAGTTTGTTTGTACGCCTAGAAACAGAAAGCCACCACCGTAGTCATGCCCTCCAATCAAATCATCTATACCTTCTTTCCCTGCTTCAGCAGATCCGAAACTTTGGGCGGCAGAACCAGCTGGCTTCGGTCGTTTCTCCTATAAAAGTCCACCAGACTAATGGCCGTCTGCTCCGGCAGGTCTTCGTGGATAAAATGGCCCGCCTCTGGAAATACCTGCAGGTTGTATTTCCCCTGCATCTGGCCAATCGTCAGCTCCGTATCCAGGCGGTCCGTCCCCGCGAGCAGCAGCAGCTTGCCGCCGGGGGCCGCCAGGAACTTTTTGCTCAACCCGGCGAACCAGCCCTCCCAGAAGGGCTGCGTGGCCGCAAGGTCGGTCCGCCACCGCCACGGCCGTTCCAGACCAGGCATGGCGTCGTCTCTGTGCAGCAGCAGCAGCGCGGGGACCGACACGCGGGCCGACGTGCTGTTGCGCACTGTCCGCGTCCGAATGTGCCAGTCGATGCCAGATTCCACGCTCGCGAAGCCGCTGGGGCGCGTTGAGAGATAGCCCTGCATGCTCTGCAGCGCGTCAATCGCGGATCCCTCGACGACGTCGAGCACAGTGTATGCGAGCAGCGACGACCCAAGCTTCTTCGTGCTGGCCAAGTCCGTCACGACGGCGCCGCCGAGAGAATGGCCCACGAGGACGAGCGGCGGCAGGGAAGCCCAGCTCATCTGCTTCTGTACCGCCTCAATCATGAACAGTAGATCCGAGGACAGGGTCTGCAGACTCAAGTCTACATTGTCTTCGTTCTTGGTCGTTGTCGAGCCGTGGCCGCGGCAGTCGACCGCGAGGATGCCAGTGTTGGGCATGCGCTTCCGGATTTCGGAACCAAGCAAAGCAAACGTCAGCCCAGAGGAGCCAGCTCCATGGTGCATGACAAACAGAGGTCCCTTTTCAACGGGCGAGCTGAGGTAGGCGTGGAATTTGACCGATCGATCTGCCGAGTCAATGTACAGTTCCCGTTCAAAATATGTCGTCCATGGGATCTGCTCCAATGTCCGCCCTCGGGAGACTCTGTCCACCGCGTCAGCAAAACAAGATCCGTGTGGTTTGGGTTTTCTTGTTGTACACTTGGAATACAAGAGACCAACTCACCCGTTTGGTCGTGCAAAAAGTCGCTGGGTTGCCGTTGGCACGATAGTGCCAGTGGAGGAAACCGAAGACGCTGAGGATGCCGACGATGAGTCGTCGTCGACCACATCGGCCGCCTCGGGTATCGTGTATTCCTCTTCAGCCTCGTCAAAGACGTCGTGCGCAATGCCAAGCTTTGCCTTGGCCCAAGCCCTTTGAAGGTCGCTCATTGCAAGCACGAGGAAAGCGTCCAGGCGTCGGTCCTCGTTGATGGCCAGATGTGATTGTTGCAAACGGCGTCATTCTATCAGTACCTATGTGTGGCGCGGGGTTGTGGCGCACTGTGGGGTCCAGTGCACAACTTGGTGGCAGCACAGTGCATTCAGTGTCTCAAAACTAGCGAAACGAGAAAGGTTGAGATAATCTCGATTTGACCATCATGTCCCTTTTTGGGTCCCGTGTGTTGACAGGCACATCTGGATTGCGGCTGCCAATAGTGCTTATAACTAGCATTCTCGGCGCTAAGAGTCTGTCAAAGAAAATAAAGCTAGATCGACCTGGCTGCCTAGATGGACGAATCGATCACGTCGATGCATCGTGTTCCGCAACTTGAATTTTAGCTCGAGGTTTTCTCTCGGGCGGTGGAACTTTATAGCCTGTTATTCTCGGCGCTCTGCTTTCCGGGACATTCGGACATGCGACGGGAGACGCAACTCGGCAAACACCAAGAGCCGCTGTCGACATCAAGTCAAGAATGCTATGCAGAGTCTAACTTATGCTCCCAACTCACAAATCATTACTACAAATGGTGAAAACGAAGACATTCGAGCCCCACATTGCATCTGAAGGGCGGGCTGGCCTCCATGTCTCAGCAGCTTCGAAGCAGCGTCTATATGATTACATATCACTAAATATCACTAAAATGGCTATGCAGCTAACTTTTCTGATTCAAAGGGTACGGATCATGTGAGATCCCGACGCGCGCAGGCCTAACCCGAAATCAGTCCAATTATGAGCAGTCGTCTCGCTTGCTCATTCAATCAGTGTTGCGACTCGCAGATCAAGAATGGACATTAGCTTTCGCGTCATGTTCTGAGAAAGCCTGCCTGGCTGCCTGGCTGATTCGGAATGCGAGACTTTGGCGGGCACCATCGCATGTCTGTTGATCAGCTTGATGAGAAGGGTTCAGCTTGACGAGGGTCTATTTCAGACGAAGATCTCTACCTGCATTGCATCTGCCCCCGTGTGTGCGCCACATCCCTCAAGCCCACCTTTTATCGCGACTCGCTTTGACAGCTTGGTTGGGTTGGGAACATTGCGGGAAAAGCCACGCGGGGTTGGTTGCGGCTCCAGAACGTGTTGTAGTGGTAGCACGGTTGTAGCGCATAGGAGAAGCAGCAGTACTTTTGTTATTCTTTACCAATAAATGACGCTATGTATTCACGCAACGGACCTAGTAAAAATGTGTACGCTATATGGGTCAGTCATTCTTGCTAAAAGTTTGAAACATATGCATCGTCTTTAGAAAGTAGCAAAGCCGTTTCAGCGATTCGAGTGGTCTCCCCCCCCCACCGTTGAAAAGAAGAAGAAAGAAAAGAAAAGAAAAGAGATTGTGTAACTTGAAATGTAACAAGGCTACGAATAGAAAGAGCCAGGCTGTGTAAACCGACGGGACATTTGACGAGTGATGGTGATTTTGGATTGCTGGTTAAGAGTGTTGTCACGAACAAGTCCATATACTCGGTACAGCCATGCAATTCCAGATGACTGACTCCCTGCCATCTCCCAAGTATCTATCTTTCCATAAAGACACACCTAGTCAAGGCTGGAAATCTGCCAAGCACAAAGGGCTAGCGCCTTACACACCGGCTTGTTAAGGGGGGGGCCAAGGGTGCTTCGAATCAGCCTCGTCTGGACAAGATGCGGTCTCCGTTTTTTCCGTGAAAACACTGTGAACTTGATGGTCGTCGTTTTGTGACTCGGACTATTTTGCCCGCTGCTTGAAACGAATGGACCTTTCAATTACAAAAAGTCCGGGGCTATCGGCCTGGTGAGTGGCCCTGTGCATGTTGCTCAGCCAGTCGCGAGTGCTCCTTGTTTGCAGCAGGATCCGCAGCATCTTCCCGCTGTCTTGGTGCCTTGAACAATGCGAGGCGAGATTGGGCATCCTGTGCAGGAAAGCTTGCAGCTGGCAAGGCTGCTTGCTTGCCAAGGTGCCATGGTGTCACGGTGCTATGGTCCATGGACGGCTTGCATCATCAATCGCCACGCAGGTTGGCAGCTTATTAGCGCCGTTTCCCCCCTCTTGCCTGCATGACAGGATCCAGACTGACACTTTCCTCGACGCCCCAAAACACCTTTTGCATCAGCATACACGGCGCATCCTTCCTCTTTGTTGTGCAGACTTGACGGTTCTGGAATGCGTTTGCCTGTGCACTTTGGTCGTTGGCATGTAGTTGGGCCATTTTGTTAGACCCGGCCTCGGCCTCGGCTGTGATTCAGACAAAATGCCACGACATTGTCAACTGACGGCAATTTGGAAACCTTTAATTGGATAACAGTAACGCTCCGCTTTTTATACGCTAATGTACGTACTCTTGTGGACTTGTTGAAGATGCGGCAGAGAGTCCCTTTTGAGGCGTTGTGACATTACTTGGAATCGAGAAAGAGACAGTTTACACTCAACATAGTCGGTACTTGGTACTCATGCGTCGACCTTGGATACGCATTTGGACAGGGAGACGGTTTACACTCAAAATACTCGATACTTGGTCTCCATTCGTCAACCTTGTATACAGGGTTCGAGAAAGAGACGATTTACACTCAATATACTCGGTACTTGGTACTCCAACGTCGACCTTTTGATACACAGTCGAGTTTACACCCAACATACTCGGTACTTGGTACAACCTTGGACACACGGTTCGAGAAAGAGACAGTTTACACCCAACATACTCTCGGTACTTGATACACGGTTCGTGGTCTCAGTTCTCTCCCCACTCCCACCCTTCAGAATTGTGGGACACATGATTCCTCGTCTAATAATAATATAATAATAACTGAGAGAGTAAATAGAGGCTGCAGCATGCACTTGAGAGGCAGTCAGTCGCATGATAATCTGCAAAATAAACACTTTTCAAACTAGCGTCGACAGTGCCACAGACAACTCCAACCAATCCTCGCGAAATTAGGGCGCGCTGCTAATACGGCATGCAGAATGTGTTGGCAGTCGACAGGGCTTCCCCAAACATGGCCATGCATCATGTTGAGCTATATTATAATATATTCATGATTTGATTTGACCGTGTCAGGAGTAGCCCGCTTTGCGGGACAAGAGCAAATCCATCATGAGTCGGCCTGTCATGCAGCTGCAGCTGCTGCGCCTGCACCTAACTCATGCAACAATGGTCATGCGTGTTGCCCAGCCCAAATTCGGCAAGCAGCTCCGATGAGGAAGCTCTGGAATAAGACTCGTCAGAGTCCATGCCAGCCAGCGTGGTGGGCGTGGTGGGAAAAAACGCATTGCTTGATCCCAAGACCCTCCCTCATCTTTAGTGTCATTGATTAGCACCTTGGTTCCCACGAGGAAGCAAGCATTCACGGTTTACACGCGATTCTATGCAAGCAAACACTGGCACCGGCCCAAAATCTGATTGGTGAGCCTGGCCAAGGGAGAGCATCCGTAAGTAGTATTAGCGCGTGCTTGCTCGTCTGGCGGGAGCCGGGTCGACGAGGCTACCTACGGAGTGACTCCGAGTACTCCGTAGTTACGTATAGATGCTAATTAGAGGAGAGAGGGAGAGGTGCAAGGATCCCCTGCCAGGACGAGGGGTGGCAATCGCAATACTGAGTAAAATGTCTCGTCTCGAAAAACGCATGTAGTCAAGCCCAGACTGGCGAGACGCGCCCGCTCCTGATTGGCCGTCGGAGAATTCATTCTTCATTCTATCCTTGAAAACCTTACTTACACGACCTTTTGCATCTGTGAGCGCACACACGCACTTTTGTCCATGTAGTGAGCCGAGACTCGTTATCATGGAGAAGCAACTATAGTTTAAACTACGTAGACACTATTTACGGAGTATTTACTGAGTAGATTGCTTTATTAAGCCAATCATCCCTGGGGCTTGTCTAAGTCGCCTTCTTGTCCTGCCCCGCCTGATCCATGAGTTATTATTATTACCACTATCTATTTCTTAGACTGCAAATGGTGGTGGCGCTGGTACGCGCTAATAACAGGTGGAAAAAAAAACAGTTGACAAGTTGGATTGGAAGAGATAAACTCGGCCAGGCCTCCTTGGTTTCTACTATTCAACATGGTCTCTTCTTTTCTCTTCCTCCCGACAAGTCGCCCACCTCCCACCGCTTCTTGGAGTGGCAACGTCTTGTTGTTGCCCAGCCCATGGAGAAAAGAAGACAGATGTCTCCGCAGAGGCTTTGACTGAAACCCTGCACCTCTTCAACTGCGGGAGCATGAGTTTGATGCAGCAAAAACGGCCAGGGTTATTACAGGGTGTTGAAGGGTGTTGAACAGGCTTTCCCGGAGTTCCCTGTAGCCGGCGGCCGTTTTATGCGCAGGGGTCTAGCCACCTTGGCCTTTTATTCGTAACTAAGGTATAACGTTCCCCAGTCCTTCCTTGCAAGGCGACCACACAATCAATTCTCTCCCCAATGGACCTCGGCTGGTCCCGGCTCCCCCAGCAAAAATGCAACTAGTTGAGAAGAACCCCCCCCCTCCCCCCTTCTCCTTCTCGAATCTCGATTCTCCAGTAGCGGAGCGGACAAACAAGGACAAGGCGTTGCAGGTCAAATCGGCCCTGAGAGAGATTCCCCCGTCCCAAGAACCCGTCTCTTGGAACACTGGCTGGCCCGGCAGTGGCACACAGGCTACAGCATACCCCTGTCGGCTCATCCATCACGAATCACGATTCACTACTACATACATGCAGATGCAGACAACTGGCTGGGAGGTGGCGGGACTCGCAGTGACAGACTCGCAGGGTATTATGCAGTACTTGTCGCTGGCCTCATGACCGGCGCAACCTGCCTGCAAGAATTCGGTCCTCTGGCACCTCTTGTCTCATGCTAGCTGGCGCCCGATTTTCCTTGTTCGACAATCATGGGCCTGGCAATCGGGCCCAAGCCACCACGGCGATCAACTGCACATGTCAACAAGCCATTTACCGGTGCCGGCTCTCCTGCTCTGCAGCCTGCTTCTGTCTGCACCAAGAGCTGGCATGTTGTCTTGTTTCTCTTGCTTCTTCTTTTACCGCCCGGTCCCCTTGGGGTCTTTGGCCTGCGAATCGGCGTCTCTCCACGCCTTCCCAGTCGCCGGTTTCCTCCCAGGCGCCTACGCCACATCTGAACCTTGAGCTCGGCTAAGTTGCTAAGGGGTCATCGCTAACCCGGAGATTCGGGTTACCGAATCGTAAAGTAAAAAGAAAAGGGACATGAAAAAAACAGTATACACGTGTACTTTCTCTCGGAGAAAAAAAAAAAAAAAAAAAAAAAAAAAAAAAAAAAAAAAAACTTTACATCCTTGTCCTCGGGCCAACATTATCATTTTAGCTCCCATTTCAAAGCGCCACCAAGGCGACAACTAGAGAGACATTAATTAATTAACAACAGAAGGGGGCGCAAAGCTAGCAACGACCTGGTGGTGCGGTGCCGCAGCGGTGGCCAGCTTACCCAGTATACTGTATACATACGAGACGAGGCCACCACGCTTTCTATCGACACCAGGGGGGTTTAGCGCTGAGGCCTACCTGAGCACCTTTTTTTGCCCAGAATAACTCGCGTACATACTTGGTCTTGGTACAATTTGTTACCACACCAGCTGGGAGTGGCGTGCGCCCTTGTCAGGCTCGCCCAGCACAGGACATTGGCGTGTAGATGATCAGACAGCCAATGCACCCAATTCCCACAATACCAGCAGACAGGCTAGCTGTGCCATTATGCATTCCTGAGCGTAAATAAGGCCAAGCATGCAGAGCACCAGGGGCGTGGCGAACAAAGTTGCCGACGTACATGGGTTGAAACTTGATGGGCTGGGGCCAAGGAAGGAGGCCTTCATGTCTTGCTACGGATTATTCGTATATTCTCTGCCCCAACTCTCAACGCCCATTCTAAATACTCTGTACGTTCTTCTTCAGCTTCCTCGCTCGCATCGCCACCTTTTCGTCCAACGAGTGAGTGATATACGATACTTAATCTTTTTTCCCCTCCCCCGCTGCCTGCTCTCCGGCTTCTTTACGTCCAAGGCACCGCGAAACTTTAATAACTCCTCGGGGAAGCGTGACTTTGTGCGTACGTACAGTTATGGGGCCTACTCTCAATCATTTCGCATTCCTTTGGCTTTGATTATCCTAACATGCAAAGGTTCACCCAGCACGACAACGAGCTGTCCCTCTTTGGCTAATAAATCTGCTAAATTATACCGCTTCTCGAGAGTTTCGTCTTGTCAGCAATCAGGCACAGGCAGCTGCCCAATCATTCGTCTTTGCCTCCCCTCCTCCCGTTCTTTTCCTTTTCCCTCTCGCTTACAGCCGTGCCTGTGGCGAAAAGGCAAAATCTCATTTTCAGAGCCCGAGCACCGTTATTCTTGTTCTTGTTTCTCGTCTCCTCTTTGCTTCTCATTCTCTCTCTCTTGGTCTGAGAAGTGGCCGTAAGGCTACTCTCTTCAAAGCTATCTCGCAGGTCTCTCTTCTTTTTCTGCCCTGAATAAGAGACGGGTCCTGCAGCGCTATTCGGTCAACTCAAGTTTGACAGGTGTTGTTGGTCCACAACATATTCATGGCTGTCATCTGCCCCTTACCTCTCCGATCTACACTGCAGTCACCGGGTTCAGGGAACCATCGATTGCCTGCGCCAGGCAACAGCACTCTACTGAAATCTCGTAGAGGCGCGGATGAAAATAGTACGAGCAGCGGGGGCGACAGCCTTTGGCAACGGCATTATCAACACCATCTGCAGTTCAGCGAGAGTCGCGATATTGACGACGTCTCTGCCTCAGGACAGGTTGTACAGGATAAATCTCGCCAAAAAAAGACTTCCGACCTCAGCAGGCCAGGATCCTTCAGTATGACCGCACAGCTCGAGGAGCCATCTCCCATTCTCAAGCGATCCTTTTCGACACCCACGGTACGCGACATGGCGCAAGAAAGCCCGACGACAGCGGGGGAGAAGAAGCGTAACAAGCTAGGGTACCACAGAACATCAATAGCATGCAGTGAGTCTAGCACTCTGCCTCGTTCACGCGCCTCTCGGTTTGTTATACTGCCGAGTGGCAGCTTGGGCTTCTGGAGCTTTGCTCAAGTCACCACTGCTAACCAAGGCTGCCATACAACAGGTCATTGCCGGCGCCGGAAAATTCGCTGTATCGTGTCTTCGGAAATACAGAACCGATGTATTAACTGCATACGACTGAAGAAGGACTGCAGCTTTTGCCCCGTTGATCAGCAACCGACGGTGGACTCGCAAGGCAAGGGTGCTGGTCAAGGAACTGGCGGCTCGGCGGCACACTCGCAATCCTCCTCACCAGCACCTGCACCGGGGCATCCAGCTGTCATAGCATCGAGACATGTGTACGGGGCAGGAATGGTACAAGACTCCGTTGGTCTTGTTGCACCCGTAATTGTGCCGTCCAGCGGTGCCTTTGCGAGTGTTGCAGATGAAGGTTTGTGAAGTCTTTTTCAGAGAATGTGGGCGGATATTCTGACCATTCACTGCCAGAAATTGGACTAAGCATACCGATGACCGCCGAACAAAGCTTTAATGTCTCTCCTGGTTCGAGTTTGGCGTGGGGGTCCACGCAGCCAAGCCCAGTCACTATACCTGGTTCAATGGATCTGGGCTTTGCGTGGCATCCATATGGTAGCGAAAGCAGCTCTACCGAACAGTTATCTTCCTTTGGGCCGGGACCGGCCTCTCAGTCTACTTGGGTGGAAACAGCCCCCGGAACGCCGCAGCTAAACGACTGGGGTTGGAACAATGTAACACTAGCAGCGGCACAGGCGAGATCTGTGTCCTTTAGCGGCGACCTCATTAGTCAGTCACATCAGCAGTTTGTCTCGCTCCCGGGCAACTCACTGTACAACGGGGTAGAGCCGACGATGGAAGGCACATATACGTCTCCAATGGACCATGTCCTCAGGCCAGGCCACTTGCCAGGCCAAGCGGGCGAGCCTAGCATCAGTTGGCTCACACAGCAACAGCAGATGCTCCTACAACACCCCCAGCAGCAGAGCATGGGCTTCGAATCTTGGGGATTTCCCAACACTAGCGGTCCGGCTACGTGAGCGAGGGTGTCTTGGCATACTTGCCAAGACTGACAATGCGCACATGCGGATAGGATGTGCCAGTGATGATTATGATATCTGCCAACTCAATTCACGCCCGGCATCAATGCACGGACAAGACTCACATATACACGAGACATGACGATGAATGAGCAGTTTTATTTCAAGAGCAGCGAGTGTTCCTTCGCTGATACAAGGCCACGGCGATTTCGGAAACGGCAATTGCAGGCAAAGTTGGGAAAAGAAACCGATATATCTAATACTCTTTGGGTAATTAAAGCTACAAACAGACAGCCCCGAGCGAACAGATGCACTCGTGCCAGACCTTTGATGAGTGCCATGATACGTCGCCGTGTCGAGGCCCAAGGGGGGGAGGGGGGGGACTGTCCATTAGACCACAGCTTCTCGGGTTGGCTCGGAATGGTATAAGGGCTTGAATGTAGTCATCTTGGACGCCTCTTCAGTCTGGAGTTTTTGGATTTACTGCGTCAACAGAAACGGCGATTCGGCCGCGAGGCATTATGGTCTCGTTGATTCAATAGTGACGCAAGGTTTGATCGATCTAGGGGGGGGGGGGGGGGGGGGTCTCAAGGACGAGATAAGGCATAATCACATTAGCAAGGACTGGGCATGCCCCTGGGTTTCTGGCCCTCAGGTTCCTGGATGACGCAACCGTGTAGTCGGCTGTTGCGTCTGATGATTTTTCTTGCATACAGACGACTTGACAATGTATGCTTTGCTGATCTTTTCCTCAGCATATCATTCCGTATGTCTAGTAAAATAGGGAATCATGTCAGTGGTGATTAAGAGGACTTGTTTATTCGTACGACTTGAAAATTTCGGAAACGTCTGTGTCGTTGTATGAGTACATTCCCACCCTATAGCACAGGCTTGATGCTCGCGATGGCGGGCAATAATATCTCTGACTCGGCAACAAGTGCAGCAGAGGTCATGAGATTGCAAGGTTTTGATAGAAAGAACCAGTATTATGGGTCATTTCAGTAAGCAATGCTGGCGTTATCGATCTCGGAGCTTAAGAATCAGTCGGCATCACTAACACCGATTCTCGGGTTGTTTGTCAATTGCCCCGCCAAAAAAAGGCCCCAGCCATCTGCGTCCCGCAAAACGGATTAGAGCGAGAGGGGTTCCATTTCAGTTTGTTTTTCTTTCCAACAGCTTCAAAAACACACAATTACAATCTTTTTTATTTATTTTGAAAATGAACTTCTCAATCTCTGCCAACCTTTCGCCGCTGCCCAGCGACCGCGAAGCCATTGTGGACGCCATTGCGCGGTGCGTCTGCGGCCTGGACACGGCCGATCGGGCCCTGTTCCAGTCCGCCTTTACCGCCGACGCCGTATTTGACCTCAACGGCGCGCTGCTGCACGGCCTCGACGAGATTACCGCGTCGTGCTTTGACAACGTGTCCAAGCTGGACACGACGCACATGACGAGCAACGTGCGGACGACCTTTTCGGACGACGGGCGCGCGGCGACGACGACGGCGACAGGCGTCGCGCACCACTACCGCGCGGGCAAGGGGCTGGCGATGGAGAAGGGAGGCGCGGCGGACCGGCTGGTGGTGGGAAGCCTGTACTCCATTGACCTCGTCAAGGTGGAGGGGGAGCGGGAGGGGGAGGCGACGCTATGGAAGGCCAAGACGTGGAGGCTCAAGAGCGTGTGGACGCAGGGCGACTGGGCCGTCATGGGCGCGCTGCCGGGCAACAGAGGGACAGATGAAGCGAAATAGCGGCGAGGTTAGAATACGGGCATGGTGAATGAGCGCTGATGAAGTTTGTCTGGCGGTGTATGTTTGCGAGCGGCATTGCATCGGCCCCGTGGCTGATGGAAGCTGTGGTGGTTATATCAATCTCAGCGAAACAGCATCCACATATACACCATACAATGAATTCAGCATTTTTAGACTTTTTGACTTTGACACGAAAAAGGTCCGAGCCGCAGACTGTGTTAGTATGCTAGGAACTTGTCAGGACTCAAAAGGCAGTCAAGTTTTTTTTAAACTTTCGGGGACCAACCTGTCCACGTGATGATGGGCACGACTTGGATCCGGAGTATCGCATCACTTGGCTGCGGCTTTCCACATAACGTATGCATCGCTCCGCCGTCGTCTTGAGCACCGCGGCGCGTATTTTGTTCCCAAAGCAGCTGCAAATACTCATGAGATTTCAGTCTTGACTGGGAGCGTGGCTAGTTGGTGTCCTTTCCATTGCTGAGTCATCTCAGCATGCCAGCTGGCGATCTGATAACTAAGCGACCAGCACCATGTGGGAGGTACGACTTGTCGAAGAGTGCGACCCCGATACTTCAAGCAGCAGCTAACATGACGGCAACGGGTAGCCACACCCAGAACAGCAATTTCACTTGCGTCTGCATCGCGCCCAGTCGGTTGTGCTCACTAATGCCGAGTAAGTGAGCTTCTCCATGACCAAAAAATACCAGCAACGGCTTCACTGGTAGCTGACGTACAATAATAGGCTAGTTGAGGTTCGTGCAGCGCAGCGCACATTCGAAGGCGCGTACATGCGGACAGCGCTTGGCCAATTCTCGTTTTCACTAGTCATTCTCAAGATTTTCACGGATGAATTTTATCCAATCGGTGCGCTCTTTGCCGTCTACGGCACTGCTATTTTGCTGGTTGCCGTCTATCGACGGTACGAGGGTCAACGTCAATTTTTCATCAAGGAGTCTGCCGACGGTCTGTTGACGCGCAAATTTCGGACTTCGGGCCATACTGTGACGCTATTGACACTTCTTAGCCTGCTGGCATATGCGACCTTGCTTGTACTGACTCTGCGTTTGACCAAGGACTAGCCATGGCTCAGTCGTGGATCACTAGTTAGCATCGATTAGCTGTGAAACAGATATACTTGCTGCATCTGGCTCTGATGACCGACACATTCCCACGTTGCCACGCAGCCAAGCCTCCAATGCAAGGGCCACCGGACATTAAAAGAAACAAGCCTTTGGATCTGGTAGCCTTGATCGGTGCAGTCTCAGTCTGGTTGTGATTGACCTGTTTTGGGACAGAGTGCGCAGCCTCAAGGCACTGCCACGCCACAGCCACAGGAGAAACTGCCTTGGAGGCCAAGGTTACAATGGCGGATCAGAGTAAACAAAGGAGTGGTTCAGATACAAGTCGCTAGGTGCGGCGAGGCGCACTTGCTTACTCCCGGCACCCACGCCTGAAGTATTCCCGCAACGTTCGGGGCGAGGTAGGGCGGTAGTGGTCTGCATGGTCTGCGCAAAGCAAATAAGGCGGACTTGGGGCCTCCAGCCCCACGGGCGGGCGACTAGTGAGACGAGCAAGGCTGACGATGGTTTATTATAGTGATTAGGTGGCTGTGGAGAATGGCATGACGGCATGGACTGTAGCGATTCATTTCTTTCTTTCTTGATTTTTGAGAGGACGAAATGGCATTGTCTGGACCGAATACAGAATTAGAAAGGCGGCCAGGGAACAGACCAGCCTTGGTGGAGAAGGCGGGCGCCAAGGAGCAACAGCGGGTAGAGTGATGGAGAGTTTCGGGATGGCAGGTTGCGATTGTGTGCGGCAGAAGCGGCGGGTAAATTTGATTAACCTGACGGCCAACTGTAATACAAACGAAGGTATCGTGAGATTTAAATGCAGAGGATCATTATCTGCAGCAAACGGAAGCCTTTCTGGCCAGACTCGACCAACGGACCGACACTTTTTGACGGACCGACAAGATGACCTTCTGACGGACTGGTACTCTTCCCTTCCAGTGTTCATCAAACGGGCGCTCAGCTGCAGCCTGCTGCCAGCTGGCAGGCCGGCCATGTCCTAATCAGTCCAAATCAGGCAGTCGCATTTGGGCCGCTCCTGCCTGCCTGCCCACTCGTTCCATTCAGCTCCAACTCCACGAGGCAACCACTGCAAATCACGGACCAGTAATAAGTTACCACTGAGCTGCCTGCTCCTTGGACACAATCTCCACCCAAAATCGCTTTCTCGTCTCTCCTCTCACCATCCTCCATCCGCAGACGCCATTTCTACATCTCTGCGCTCATCTTTTTCTCCTCGTTGGGCTCTCCAGGCATAATCCTCGGTCGCCATAACTCACCTCGGTAACTCCGCCTCCCGCCCGTTCGGCGTCTCTCATCATCATCGACCTCCGGCGCTTCACTACTGCAGCTTCCCGCCCCCTCAAAAGTATCCCCCGACACATCGCCGCCCAGCAGCCGTTGCCTTGCTCACTTGGTACTCGCTGTCTCGTCTTGCAAGCTAGCAGGGGTTGCATTTTAAGCGCTTCTACTCATCGGCTCTCAATAGATACTTTTCGTCTGCCACCTTACCAACAGGACTATCCACTCAATCACTCTGTCGCCTCATCTCCGTCAGCCTTCTCCGCAGCAGCGAGCCGATCCTCGCTTCTCCTGCGTCGCAACCACCTCCTCTCCCCTCCGCCTCCTCATCCCCTGGCAGACTGATCCGTTTCTCGAATCACCTGTCAGGCTGCCCCCCTCGCTTGCATTTGGGCTTATTCACCAAGCCATCCACCACACGCTACCCATAGGGCAGGTTCGTGCGAATATGCGCCCAGAGACCTCTCTCGCGCATCACTCCAGCTAGGCCTCCCGCAACTCTTTCTCTATTCTTGTTGCCTGATTATATACCCGACGTGGCCCGGCCACACCCTGCACCCGCCAGCCATGGCCTCCGCATTCACATTGGCGCAAAGCGATCTCCACGACTCGCTTCAAGACACTGGCCTCGAACCCCGCAACTCCTCGTCCTACCAAAACCAATCCCTCAACCATCAATTCTCTGCCGCGCACGACGCCTCACCTTTACTGTCGCGCGTCAACAGCGAATCACTCTCTCCATCCTTCGTCCACCTTGGTACTCCCGACGCCTCCCACTCCACACCAGGTCATTATCAGGCCAGCGACTACAGCGACCTCGACGCAGACGAGGACCCCTTCTTTGGTGTCGATTTCACAAACCCGCACGCCAGCGATCCCATCTTTCTGGCAGAGACCGACATTTGGGAGCAGTCCGTCCTTGCGCCCGACCTTGTCCCCGAGCAAATACAATCACACGAAAGTTATGCCGTGTCATACCCATTGACTCCAGAGCAATCATCCTCACTAAATATAGCTTCCCCTGCGGCCAACGGCGCCGCCAACCCACCTACCTCTGTGTCGCCACGGGACCTTCAACGAAACTTCAAGGGCGCCACACTCTCTGCCGAATCTTCCCAACTGACTCCAGCCCCCACAGGTAGTGGCCGCTCCAGCGAGGACGGTCTTTTTCCTGTGCCGGTGTCCATGCCTGTGCAGAGCCCCAGAGTTACCGTCTCAAACTGGGACAATGACAATGGCGTGGCACCTGCCCCCGCCGTGGAGCGCACGTTCGACGACAATAGCACAGTTCGAGGCGTGCATTCCGTCGGCGAGCTAATATCTGGCAGTCGTCCAGGGACACCCAACACTACCAGGCGAGATTCTCTTGGCCGATGGGAGCCAGATACAAGAACTGGTCACTCGGGCATTGACCCACGGAATCGGACTTCTGAGGAGGTCCCCAGCATCAACGACTTGGTGGCACAAGACGCTCGTCAAGAGCTGGACCATGAAGTTGGACGCTGGCTGCAAGAGGGCCTTTATGACATCATGGCACCAGTAGAAAAGACTGCTGAAGAGATACAAGCCCTCAACCAACCACGCGAAGATGATGACGGCATCCCTCTGGGCAACAATACTGAGAACAGACATGTTGAGGGACAAATCTACATTGACCCCACAGGTGGTCCTCTCAACGATGAGGACTACAAAATCATACATTCCGCCCACCACTGGGAGCCTGCGCCCGTGTCACACCCAATCATTTTTGGTGAGCAAAGTCGCTGTCAACCAGAGTCATCACAAGCTGCTATCGAACGATTCGAAAGAATGCTGCGCGATAATGACTCTATCCTTTCCCGCTCGGCCACGTGGGGAACCCGTCGACGCAGTTTTCCCAGCGTGATTGATGCTGAGGGTGTCATTAGCGGCAATTTTTTCAAAAAGCTGTCTATAAGCAAAGCAGAGCCCAAGAAGACTTCCAAACCCACCGGCTTTCTGGCCGAGCTTCGCGGCTTGGTTCAACGAACGAGCTCATCTTCCCTGCGCAAGAGATCCAGAAGTCGCTCCAAGAGTGCCCAGGGTGATGAGTTGTACCGAAAGGACAGCCAACAATCAGACGAACGTAGAGATAGCTCCCCGCATCTATCTCCCACCTCGCGGACATCTAGCTGGGGTAAGCAGCCCACGCCTAGCATCAACTCCGTCTTTGCTACAATGGCAACACCGCTGGCCTCTATCGGGTCAACGCACGCTCGAAGCGGATCAATCAGCGGCATTACACCAGTGGCTTCTCCTAAGAGTGGCTTCTCTCTGGCTGTTGATAAAGTACTGCGACGACCTCGCAGCAAGTCCGAACTTCCCAAGACAACACAGCTGAACGTGGCCACCGAGGACCCGCAGACATCGTTTTTTGACTTGTGGAAAAAGTCTGGTGCTGGCCCGGCCGCCGCAGCCCGCAGCAAGCCAGTCTCCACCGCAGGCGCGCCTGAAGCAGATGAAGAAGAAGAAGATGACGATGATGACTTGCTCGAGGACTCGGAAATGAAGAAGAACCCCAACGAAATTGACAGCATCCCGCATACGTACGCAGGGTTTCAAGAGCATACTTTGAAATTGAATCCCGGTCTACAAAGCGGTGGCCTTTATCTCGTCGACCGCATTGCGCATCAACAGGTCATTCGATACAAGCATCTCCTGAACCTCAGGATAAACCATATGCGCCAGGGTGCCAACTGCGCTTGCGGATCATTCTGCATGGCGCTCGGCGGCTCGGCCAAGATTCTGGGCGATCAGAAAGGCGACAGGGATCGCCTTGGTGCGTTTGGCACTCGCTTTGACGACGATGACAGCCCTGCAGAAGGTATCATCAGCAACGAGAGCTTCCCACCCGACATCCCGATGCCACCCACTCAGTACCTTCCCGCAGAGTTTGAATGCCAGCTGTGCTACCAGAAGAAGAAGTTCCAAAAGCCTTCTGACTGGACCAAGCATGTGCATGAAGATGTCGGCCCCTTTACCTGCACGTGGGATAAATGCAAGGACCCCAAGACGTTTAAACGCAAGGCTGATTGGGTTCGTCACGAAAACGAAGGCCATCGGCACCTGGAATGGTGGACATGCGATGTGGAAGACTGCCGCCACACCTGTTATCGCAAAGACAACTTTTTGCAGCATCTAGTGCGCGAGCACAAGTTTGTCGAACCCAAGGTCAAGACCAAAGCAGCCATGAAGCGGGCTGGAGGCGTTGAGCCAACATGGCAAAAGGTGGAAGAGTGCCACATGGAGACTGAAGATAGACCGCAAGACGAGCCCTGCAAGTTTTGTGGCCGCGTCTTTCCCACTTGGAAGAAGCTGACGGTACATCTGGCCAAGCACATGGAACAAATTTCGCTCCCGGTGCTGAGACTGGTGGAGATGAGGGCCAAGGATCTGGGAGCTGATTCTATCATTAGTCCTGTGCAAGATCCGCCAGTGCGGCAAATGCTGCCCATACCCAGCGACCAGCCGGGATTGGGAGGCGTGGCCTTTGGCAACCAGGCATTGCATCCGCACCACGCGCAAATGGGATATGGACAGAGTATGGGAGGGTTCGGGTATGCAATGGGACAAGGCAACTCGCAGTTCTATCAACCGCAGTATGGAAGCATGGGCCAGACAATGCAGACCTCGATGTCAGCCATGAGCAACGGTCTGAACGGCATAAGCAACGCCATGGATATGAATGGCGTCAGTGGCTTCAACACGACGAGTGGCATGAGTGAAATAAATGGCTACGACGCGGATCGCAGTATGCAGAATTTGGGTGGAAGCGCCGGGCAGTTTGGGCAGGCGGACCAGTCTTATATGAGCTTGAACAGCAGCCTCGACGGCAATCTCAACAGCAACGGACTGGAGCCGTTTCCATCTCTGGACGGACTTGGTGTACAGGGAATGGTAGGAGACGGGATGGGAGGGCATTTGATGTATGAAAACAGAATGATGGCGCAGCAAAGGGCGAGCCTAAACGGAAGTCCTTTCAGCGGGCACGAGACGTTGTCGACATATTCGCATTCGCCACACCTACAGGCGACCAACCAGGAGCATGCGACGTGGGACAACCAAGGGATGTTTCCTTCGTGATTGGAGATGAGTTTGCAGGTCCGCTTGCCGTGATGACTTTGATTTGAGCATTGGTCTACTGTTTTTTATTTATTTTTTGGGTATGATACGTTTTGGATAGCACTTGGCGGTTAAGGACATGATGGGAGTTGCGTGGGGAAATTCCCCACCCGATTACAATTTTTAAGATGAGAAGGAAAATACAAGAGAATATTAAAGACGTGTTAGTCAAACCAGCAAGTGGGATTTTGAGCGATGTGATGTGTTGGGTTTATTGCCGTGATGACAGGGGTCCGGAGGGGCTTGTGGTATTAATATTATAGATGAGACGAGGCAAGGACGTGGTTTGGCGGTTCACCACCACTGATAATTTTAGTGGTGCAGTTGAAAGTCGCGTTGGGCTTGGGCAATCTAATCTTGGGTCTGAAAAGCTGGAGATTTCTTTATTTTAGCTGTGAACTGCTACCTTGGAAGGCGGGGGTTTTTGGGTTACAGCGTCCCTGTACTCGGTAATTTGGCAAGCAGGGTCGTTATAAATTTGGATACGACGGTGCAATATCAGGGTTTCTGGAAGCGGGTTACTTGGGTAAATTCATGGCAATGGAGTCGCGCAAAATGAAACTTGTGCAGCGAGTAAAGCGGTGCGGTAATGGCGCACAGTAGGTGATGATTGAAGTGTTCTGTTTGTGAAGCGCCAAACCGCGTGCGTTGTTGACGCTGGTGGTACGTGAGGAGGGACAGCTTATACGGCAAATTTGCACTATTTGGTGAATTTGTCAACCTATAGCTGCCAAAAACTGGCGATTCATCAAGATGATGATCTTGGAAAAAATACTTGGGTATTTTTTGTAAGTATATTTTTTTAGAGGCGGAGGTTATTGCCAGCGTTCTGCAGCACTGCCTCGGCGGATCTTTTGGGGCTGCGAAGGGTAAATAAAAATAGAAATGGTGCAGATTTTATCCGTACCACTGTCATTGGACCACTGAGCAAGTTGTTGCCCGTCAGGGGTCTTGTATGTGTGACCCTGCTTTTTCTCTTGTGTCTCCTTGTTGGTGAGCAGTAGAGAAATGTTTTATGTAGCTGTGGCTTGTATGGCAGTTGGTACCTCATGAACGAGACTGCATTCTTTTGGCTCGTTTTTCCTTTATTTTCTTCGTTTTGTCATTTTTTCTGGCATTGTGGGATTTTCACAAATGCAGGCAAAGGCAAGGATTAATCAACTTGGCAGTTTGCATAAAAGTTTATGGTTCGTGAGTAATGTACTTACGAATAGGGCTAGGATGGGCCGGTGTTTTGAGTCGTGTTTCAGCCAGGCGGTGACTTGAATGTACCAGTAGCAGTAGATAAATACAGGATGGTGTGCGTACAGGAGGTTGGTGGTGTGATATGGATGAGGGGGTTATGCACGGCGCATAGGGGATTTGAAGGCGCTTCTGGCTGGAAATGTGCATGCCCGAATAATGAATACTGGTAGTGTTGCTTGTGCCTGAAAAGAGAGCCTGAGATCAGGGGTACTGGTACGTGCATGCAGTGTGCAGCGGCAACGAGTGGGGCTTTGAGCCTCTGCTGAGACTGCTGGTGACTTGTGTTTTTTGTCTCGTCTCTGTCTGTCATCAGCCGTCAGCTGCCATCTGCCTCCAGTTGTCAAAGGTATTTCCTGCCAGCTGGGCTCACGTCGCCCATGAGTCCATGACCGGAGCTCCTCTTTCCGGCAATCGATGTGGGACCCGGCGCCGGCCCCGCCGCCCAGGGGCAGTCGTAAGCTAAAAAAACATAAACTGCCCACCGCAACAATACCTTTATTATTAATAAGTAATAACAGACAACAAGGTGCTGCAACAATGGCTGGACTGACAGGCTAAACCCAAACGAGAAAGTCATGGCATGGATCCGCTTCATATCTTTTGACTTTATGCACCTCGACCAAGGAACAAATGCAATCAATAAAGAAGTCATTACGGCGACGCAGCATTCCAAAAAAAAAAGAAAAATAGAGATATCAGTGAAAACCTTTGTACGCGTCGTCAGCTCTTTGTGGTACGACGTGCATCCTTTTCTCTCCTGGTATTCGTACCTGACCACTGCAGCCAGCCCATCCATCTCGAAACACGCCCAGCCAAGTCGCATCATGCATGGATGCTTCCTTGGTTCGAGTCCACCCAGTATGCAAAGCCAAGATCTGATTCGCGTCCCCCTGCACCCTGCTGTCTTCCCCTGTGCCGCTGGCCCGCTGCCTTGTAATAATAATCCTCTGTGGTGTCCGTAGTATACCTTGGCAGAGAGATAGGTACCTGCGCTTGCCACCTTATTTGCCCCTTGACTCAAGTATCCCCTGACCTAGACCCTCTCTCCTTTCCCATGAGCTACCTTCCTGTAATTCAACTCGACTGCACAAGCATCACCATCACCAACCCCATTTTCATCTTCTCCCCTTCTTCTTTCCTCTCTACTCTTTTTCCATCTTTTCCCGTCATCCATCGACCAGTCACTCGTTTATATCATTTCTCGCCCGCTTCACCCACGAAAAGAAAGAAAAAAGGTACTGGTAGACCCTCCACCGCCTGGGTCGTGGTTCGGCCGATCCCAGTCCCTAGGTCGTTTCACCTTCATTCCACCCAACACGAGGTCCTCCCAGCCATTCGCTATCCACGAATCCTGTCCGAATCCTGTCCAGGCTCGACCTTTTTTCTTTTTGTGGTCCACCGGCTCCCTCTTCCCGATTCGAGAATACGGTTCCAGGAACAAGACCCAGAAACGCTCCCAACTACGGATAGCCCCGACAGCTGTTTCCCACTCCTCGGGTACTCCTGGCGCTTAGCGACCGTCTTGACTCCTTCGCCTCTGCCCATCCCCAACTTCTTCCCTCACCGACCGCAAACGAGGTAATTTCGATATACCGACCTATACAATCATTTCTTGTTCAAGACGCTCAATGTTTTCTCGAGGAGCAAAGGACCTTGGCCGACCTGCCCAATAATCAATATCCACCTGGGAAGATAACACAGCCGTCTTCTCACCGCGTCCTTTGCTGCCTTTCTTTTCTAGTCGACGCGCGTTTCATTCTCTGCCCCTGACTCTTCGCTTGACTGCCCTGGAGGCATTCATTTTCATCGTGCTTTCCACCTTCGTTTCTCCTTGTTAGAGCCCTGTCTTTGTGAGACGCATCGAAAGCCTGGTCGCTCCGATCCTTACTCACCCGCAGTCAACTTCATTCGCTCTTTTCCACGACTGATTCACCACCGACTGCTTATTCAATCCTTTTTCGACCTCGTCTCGCAAATTGATCCTGCTCCAATTCCTATTGCTCGGGGCAGCCTTTCACTCTCATTCGCCATGGCTCGACTATCAACACGATGGAGCTCTTGGCCCTCGGCCTTAGCCAGCGTTCTTCTTGCCACCGGTGCCATGGCCTCCGACATCCTCACGACTTCTGGCTTCACCGACTGCGGTTCCGATGCTTCCATCAAAGTCGACAAAGTTGATATTACGTACAACAACGCCAACAAGACTGTCATGTTTGATGTCGCCGGCACCAGCACCAAGGAGCAAAACGTCACTGCTCATCTCAAAGTCAGCGCCTACGGAAATCAAATTTACCAGCGTTCCTTCAATCCCTGCGATACCTCGACCTTTGTTCAGCAGCTCTGCCCTCTCCCCGCCGGTAGCTTTGCTGCTCGCGGCTCACAGCAGATACCCGACGAGTTTGCCAAGATGGTCCCCGGCATTGCTTTTCAGGTCCCCGATATTGCTGCCGACGCCAAGCTCGAGCTCGAGTCTGCTGACACTAAGCAGAAGGTGGCCTGCATCGAATCCTCCGTCACCAATGGTAAAACCGTCAACGTCCCTGCCGTCTCCTACGTCGCTGCTGGTGTTGCTGGTGTTGCCCTCCTCGCCAGCGGTGTCTCTGCTGCTGGTGCCGCACTCGGCAGCGGTGCTGGTGGCCCTGGTACCGGTACCGTCAGCCCCAGCTTTACCGAGACGTTTTGTTGGATTCAGGGAATGGCCATGAACGGCATGCTGTCCGTCTCCTACCCTACTGTCTACCAACGCTTCACCCAGAACTTTGGCTTCTCTGTCGGTTTGTTTCCCTGGGCCGGCGCACTTTCCGCCATTGATAGTCTCCGTGACAGCACTGGAGGCAACCTAACCAACGACAATGCCCAGTACGTTGCCAACGTCACAGCTGGTCAAGGCAACATGTTTCATTTCAAGCGCGCCGTCGGTGCTATTGCTACCATTGCACTCCGCGACATTGAAACTTCCGTCAATAGTACCGAGGGTACTAAGTCGCCCACCACTTTTCAGCAAACTGCCCAGGGCATCGAGAAATATGCCCGCCAGCTCGCCGTGCCCAAGTCCGACATCTTTATGATGGCTCTGCTCGTCGTTGCCATCGCCATTGCCAGCATTGTTCTCATTATGGTCTTGGTCAAAGTCATCCTCGAGGCCTGGGCTATCTGGGGCACTTTTCCCGAATCGCTCAAGGGCTTCCGCAAGCACTACTGGGGGTCCATTGCTCGCACCATTACCAACTTGATACTGCTTCTCTACGGTATCTGGGTTTTGTATTGCGTCTTTCAGTTTTCCCGTGCCGATTCCTCCTGGGTTGCCAAGCTGCTTGCCGGTATTACCCTCGCCATCTTTACAGGTATCCTCGGGTTCTTCGCCTGGAAGATTTACTCGACTGTGCAAAAGCTCAAGGCTATCGAGGGTGACGCGAAAGGCCTCTATGATGACAAGGAGCTTTGGACCAAGTACTCGCTCTTCTACGATGCCTACAGCAAAAACTACTGGTGGCTGTTTATTCCTGTCATTGTCTACATGTTCGCCAAGGGTGCTTGCATTGCTGCTGGTGATGGCCATGGCATGCAGCAGACAATTGCTCAGCTCGTCATTGAAGGCTGCATGCTCGTCCTGCTTCTCTGGAGCCGTCCCTACGAGCGTCGCGCTGGCAACGTTTTGAACATCACCATTCAGACAGTCCGCGTTCTCTCCGTCGCCTGCATCCTCATCTTTGTCGAAGAATTTGGCATTGCTCAGACCACTAAAACCGTCACTGGCCTCGTCTTGATTATTGTTCAGTCAACCCTCACCGGTATCCTCGCCATCCTTGTCGCCTGGAATGCCATCAGCGCCTGCATCACTGCCAATCCCCATCGTCTGCGCAGAAAAGAGATGGGTAGGTCCCAATATTCCCCAAGCCAGTCTAACGTAGCTGACAATCACAGAAAAACGTAACCGCGAGCTCGACACTCTTACGCCTCTTGATGCCCACAACTCGCTTCTCATTCGTCCTGGCAGTGGCAAATCCTTTTACTCGATATCTTCTGTCGAGCAGGAGAAGTACCAGGCAAACGACGCACACGCCAACGTCCCCAACCCATACTCGTACTACAACCGCCAAACCGACGATGGTGACCGCCTTCCGGAGGCCCCCGAGCCCTACCGCGATGAGCCGGCTAGAGATTTGACGCACAGCGAGCAACGCACCTATGGCCACGCCCGGCAGCCTACGCTCCCCGACTTGGAGAATGGCGGCTACCGCGGTGTACCACAGACAAACCCGGGCTATAGCCGTTGGTGAAGCTCGGATACGCCCAATACCACGTTCCTTTTCCACCATACACTCCTTGGCCACACTGTACATATTGCCACCACCCCCCAAGTGCCCAAGTATATATCAATCTACCATGAAGCCGATCCGAATCGAAACCGCTCACTAAATCCTGCTGTCGCTCTGCCAAACACGATACCAACTTTGAGGCTCAGTTGGTTGGTCTGATTATTCAATGGGCGTCTTCTTGTCTGGGCTTGGATTAAGATCAAGAATATTGCTGATTGGACTGACTAATGGTGTATAACGTGAGCAATCTAAATGGGCGCACTTTTTTTTGTTAAAACTTTCGAGCATTGCGTTTTTGTTTTGATATCCTTCCCAAGTGAAAGAGATTGGATATTTGAATTTGTTGGGGAAATGACAAGACAGAGCGACAACAAGTCATTCTTTTAATACACACATGTTAAGATTTTTAACAGATGTTCTATTCTACGAACTAAACTAGCAGAAAGAAACGAAAATCTGCGTTTATTCTTCAATGAATAGAGTATCAGTATCCGTACATATTTTTGGCACTATCCCCTTCAAGGTAGACTTTGCAGTGGTGCAATGCATGGCTTCTTCATGTCTCACCTTGGAGTATCGTATCAAAAGATAAGTAGAAACGCGGGGAAATAGTAATGACAACGCGGGAAAAACATGTTTGTTCCATGTCTGTTCCATGTCTCTATATTCTCTGTACACTCATGTACAAGTTACTACATCGTTTGATAAAACAGACTCGTAATTATGGGTGTATAAACATTCGTCTCCATGCAGTTAGTTTTACGGGCCAGGAGGAAAAAAAACGCAAAAAGTAAAGGTCTAGCTAGACAATGCTAGACATGCATCAACCGCCAAGCCGACTCTAATCAAACATATCATTAGTCATGATTCACGTAGAATTGCCAAAAGGGACAAGGAAAGAGAGGGAAAAAACATACCTTCCCTCCTTTTCATACACCACGTCGCTGATGACGTCCTTGTCCAGGTCGGGAAACATGCCCGCTAGCGTCTCCACGACATTGACGTGTTCGGCGCGCTGCAGACGTTGCGCTTCGGCCGTCTCTGCACTCGCCTGCCGCGCCGCGGCTTCCTCCGCCGAGAGCATACGCGGAGCGGGTTGCGGCTGCTGCTGCTGCTGCTGCTGCTGCGGGCGCGCGGATGCGCGGACTTGCTCCGCGCTGCGCCGCGGCAAGGAGCCGCCGTCTTGCGAGGATCTCGGAGGCACACTGGTAGAATGAGGGCGGGTGCTACTACTTCCGGACGACGGCGAGGACGAAGGCTCGTCGGAAAACATGCGTCCAATGGTCGTCAGAGGGCGCTGAATGGTGCGCAGGAGGCCAGAGATGGCCGCGCTCTCGCCCGGCTCCGTCTCGCCGTCGTAGCTTGGGCGCGCCGAGGACGGGGATGCCCCCTCGTGGTTGTGGCTGTGGCCATGGCTATTGCTGTGGCCGCCGGCGCCCCAGGCCGGCTTCTCGGAAAAGGTGGCCTGCTGACGAATCGTTGGCGACAAGGCCTGGTTGCGCTCAGCAATGGCGGACACGGCAGCCTCGACGCTCTTTTCGAATTCCTCGTCGCTAATGGTGAGGGACGTGCGGTCCATGTTTTCAACGAATTGCACTGCGCCCATCTGCGCAAGCGTCAGTAAAAGCCTCGTCTTGTCTTGTGCGCGGTTAATGAGACGTACCAGTGACGACAGGTAGTAGCCAGCCTCGCCGCCGAGGCGGTCCTGGTTGCGAAATCGCAAAATGTATTGTACATTAGATACTAAATGTTCAGGGTTGGATTGAAGAACGACGTATATTAGTAGGGGCATAAAAGAGTCGGCCGATGAGTCAGATTTGTTATGTTTAAGGAGACCTGCGAGTGTCAGCACGCGGAGGTACAGTGGACAGCAGCATAGTCTAGACGCACCAAAGATTACTTTGCAGCAATTCAAAACGCAGATAATTTTGTCACGTGGAGCACGATATGACTTGATCTTTAATAATTCTGGTCTTGTCAGCTTGTGCGGTGTCAAGGAAACGGGCAGCGAACCTTGCTGCGCCAGCTTTAGAAACTTTCGTCCGCTGTCTTCAACGGCCGGAATATCCAGATGCTCAGGCTTGATCCAGCCGTAAATGTTAATCTTTTGTGCGACAATGTCGTCACGCTCAACATCCTCCTGGTGTTGTCCGCGACGACCTGGTCCGAGCAGCATCTCGCCCCCGCGCTTCTTGGGTCTGACGCCGGGAACGGGCTTGGGAGGCGGAATGGCAGGCGAAAAGGTTTGCGAGTACAGTCGGTTCATGACGAGCTTCTCCATGCCTTCGCGCGCATTGTCAAACTCTGCGTCCGGGACGTCGCGCCACACCTCGCAGAGCATCATCTTGTTGGCAATAAAGGCTAGAAAATCGCTGATGATTTTGACCTGCTCATGCACCATCCACTGGCGCTTGGCAAACTCGGTCAAAAAGGACTTGAGATAGCGTGCGACGGGGTCGGCCTTTTTGTTTCGCAGCTGCTCAAGGAATCTGTGAAAGTCAAAGGGGAGCGTGGGCTCGGGCTCGGGCTCGGGAGGGGGCGGGCGGTGCATGGACAGCTGAGGAGATGCTGGGGAGGCAAGGGCGGTCGATCCCCGGGCTTCCCTGCTCCGGGGCGGCGTGCCAAACGATCCGTCCTTGGGAGGTACTGGCGGGCCGTGGTCATCAGCACTTTCTTGATCCTTGGCCAGCGAAGAGGTAGAGGGGCTAGCGGCATCCGCATCCTGCGGCTGGCTGGTAACGCTGGCGGAGACTGGCTCGAGGCTCGACTTTCTGGGCGGATGCTGCATAGGACCGCTACCGAATAAGGGCGAGGTTATCTCCAGCCTCGGGCTCATGACCTCGTCGGCGTCGGGCCCGCCTCCGTACTCGCTGAACTGCTCCATGATACTCTGAATCTCGGATCGGGACCCGCCGTCGGGCTCCTCTTCGCTGGCATATCTCTTGTCGTCATTCTCGGCGGGAGACCTCGTCGGTGAGAAGTCATCGGAGCGGTGTGACCTGGCAGCATTGGAGGGCGACCGTGAGGATGGCTGGGAGGTTATCGGAGTTGCAGGTGTGGGGTCGACATAGCTTGATGGTTCGGGTGTGAGGTACTGGGTAGGGACGTTGGCGTCGTTGTCCTTGGGGGGCCTGATGGTGATGGCTGACGCAGACATGTCGCGGTCCTGTGCGCTGGCTAAAGCATCGTCGGTTTGCTTTCTGGTGGTGGCGGCGTCTGGGAGCTGTTGTGACATTTTGGAGCCAGTCTGCGCAGGCGGTGTAGTTGGGGCTTGCGTCTCGGAGATGGGCTCAGCCGCGTGTGCGGTATCGGAAGCCGTTTTGCTGATCGTTGATGGTTCTTTCTCAACTACACCACTGGTCTGGGAGCCTGGAGACGGCTCCTTTGCCATGGAAGAGTCTAGAGCCGCTGCGGCGTCGGGTCCGTTGGGCTCGGCATGGGTGGCAGTCTGTTGGGCGAGGGGCTCGCTGGGAGACTGAGAAGGCGACTCTGATCCCCCAGCGGGCTGCTCCGGGGCAGTCATCCCCCTATTCAAAGACGTATATCGTGGTATTTCTGGATCGATCGGTCGAGGGCGGTTGCAGTGATGAGGGGTCTTGAGGGGTGCGGCTCGTGATGCAGGACAGAGCTTGTGTAGCTCGAGCTGGGGTATGCTGACTGGCTCACATGTACTTTGCGGCTAGCTGTGTCTATCGTCAAGACTGGACTGTACTCGATATTGTGCGCAATGTAAACTAGAATGGAAGAAAGAGGACAGCGCCGTAACACAGCGGTCGGCACGGCACAATACCGTTGGAAGCGTGAATGATGACGGATGGAGGTTGGAGTTGCAGTCGGAGCCCGCCTTGCCGACATTGCTGGGCGGGGGTTTCGGCCTCGTCCTCGTCTTACGTAGGCGGCGCGGCTTAGCAGAGAAGGCGCTGTAATAAATGATTCATGGCATGATTGGTTACATTGGCTACAGCGGACTCGAGGGGGCGATTTAGTGTCTTTGCCCTGGAAATATAGCCAGTGCGGTAAAATGCTGTGGATAGGTACAGGGACGGTCTTAGAGAGTGCCTTGTATGCCGATGCCGGTTAAAGTGCACCAAGCAAGTCGCTTGATACTCCATCAAGGTGATGAGTAGTGATTCGTCACATAGAAATACATTCTAACTCGAATATAATATTCATAATTTGGAGAGGTGTTGGCCACGCCTCTCCGACGTAGCTGATCCACTAGTCGTTCTTGGGAAAGCCACCACCGATATCCAGAAACGGTGGCTCCCTAGGTATGGGCCGGGTATGGCTGAGCATGCAATCTTATGATAAGAGAAGGACAACATTCAATATTTTTTTCGATGCTTCGTCGTAATTGATGAAACGGACGTGTCTCACCAGAACTGGCAGAACATGACACATGCCCCAGTAAATTACAGCGGACTTTGGTGGCACCAACGGCTGCACCCTCGGACCCTGTAACTTGCCGTGACGGTAACCGCTGCAAGCCTGCAACCACAAAAAAACGCCTCGCGACAGCGCCAGCGCCTGGCCAAATTCTTCGTTGCTCACACGCCGGTTCAGCCACATTAGTCACAAGATGGTGCCTGCATGCGTTGCAAATTATATCACCCCGATTCGCCTGGGAACAAAGAAAAGGGGCCATCTATAATCTTTATAGACAAGTTGTGCTGTGATAAAAACGTGGAAAATTACACCCTCAAAGAAAAGAAAGAAAGAAAAACACAATGTCGCAAAAAACACCAACCATTGTCCCGTACCGCCAAATCAGAGCCCAGTACGACGACACCACAATCACCGTCTACCAGGCCTTTTCCCCTTCCATCGCCAACGCCGCCGTCGCCGCCCAGCGCCTCGACGCCTCGCCCGACTTCAAGCACGGCCGCATGACCTGGGTCAAGCCCAGCTGGGCCTGGATCATGTACCGCGCCGGCTACTCCTACAAGGACGCCCGCCAGGCCCGCATCCTCGCCCTGCGCGTCACGCACGAGCACTTTCTCGGCCTCTTGCAGCGCGGCGTCCTCTCCCACGGCGAGACTGTAGCAGCAGCAACAACCGCCGCTGCGACCAGGGTCAGGACGGCGTCGGGCCGCGACGACGTCGTTCGCGTTCAGTGGGACCCGGAGCGCACGCCGGCGCTGCAGAGGCTGCCGTACCGCAGCATCCAGATTGGCATCCCGGGCAGCCTGAGCGAGCGATGGGTAAGCGAGTGGATCGTCTCCATAGAGGACGTCACGGAGACGGCAAAGGACCTCAAGAGGACGCTGGATGAGAACGGCCATGTGCCGCTCGAGGTGCTGATTGAGCGCGGTCTCGTTCCCGTCGAGAGGCCGTTTGCTGTCCCAGATAGCATCATGACCAAGTTGGGCATGACACGACCAGAGCAGGGTCCTTGATTGTATCTTGTTCATAATGATTAGCGGGTAATGAATAATAATAATCACAGTCTCCCAGATTTCGGGAAATAGCCACCTCCTGGCTCCATTATACCCATCACGAATTCAAGCCAGGCCCATGCTCCCGAATCAAGCGTAATGTATTCACCATCCATTGTCTAGTCTTGTACAGCAGCCAACAAATGCAGCCAGCCTCGTGTCTCAACAATGAAGACGCAATGCGCAGTCGACGCTCAAGTCTCCCCATAACGTCAAATCAAAAGGAAAATGCTCCCAAAGAACGCCGTAAGATATCATCCCATCCATGTGTACAACAGGACCGTCGTCTTCAGTCCACCGCCCTCCCATCGTCTCGATGCCCTGAATTTATAGAGCAATGCTGCCTCGTCGGTTCTCTCGCACGTGCAACATGCCTTGGCAGCCGCAAAACACAAAGAAGCCCTGGCAGAATAAGTCAGCGGAACAGGTACAACAAGAACAAAAAGGGCCAAGAACGCACCAGATAGACAAACACGGCCGTGAGAATGGTGCCCGAGATGGCGACGCCGTCCTCCGGCGTAGGATCCTCGTTGCCCCCGACAAACTCCTCGTGGCCGGCCCGGTATACAATCGCCAGCACGGACAGGATCACCATGGCAAAAACGGAGACAACGGTGCTGGGAGAACGAACGTTATTAGTTCATGCGGGCCGCGCGGGTGAAGCTTGAGCCCTCTCGACAAGAGGGGGGAGCTCTGGTGCAACGTACCAGGACCAGGCGTGGCCGGCGCTGACGACGGGCTTCATGGCGGGCGGCGGTTTTATCGTGTGCGGCTAGCCTGGGAGGAATTGAAAACGATCGAGAGGGGTTGCCGCGCGGGTGTGCTCGTTTCGTCGGCCGAGATGGGAGAGGAGGATGATGAAGCTGATGATGGGATTGCCTTTGGCTGGTTGTCGCTGTGACGCAGGAGCTTCTGTTGCGCGTGTGGAGACGCAGCCGCTGCGCCTGATTGGCCACGCCCGATACAGATATTCCACGCGTGCAGAGTCTTGGTTCATGAACGCCTCTGAAAAGAATTACAATTGTACTCTCATTTATGAATTCATCATGGTCACTACTCGATACAATCAACGCATCTCTGAGAGTTTTCTTGGAAACCATGCACAGCGCGAACAGGCGGTGCGCCCTCACTCAACTCGCAGCATGGTCATACAGCTGGGCAGCCTTTTCACGGATTGTTCAGCCTCACAAAACCGCGATCAAGGTTGTCACAACGTATTGTGTAAAAAGGTTCAAGTGAGTATTTCATCCTAGTTATTCATCGGCTCGTAAAAGTGTGATCCCCAGCCCCGCTACCGGGGCCCTCCGAGAATCATCTCCTTACACACTCGTAGTCTGTTCCGCGCCTCCACTAGGAGCTCGGTGTCAACTTCATCCAATATCCCCACCATGACATCCAGCAAGTCCGGCAGCCCGTCGTAGAGCGTTCCTGCCGACCGCTGGTTCAGCTCCGGCAGCGCCGCCACGCGGGACAGGTACTCGGCCATGCGCCCCTCCGTTGTGCTCGCCACGTTGGGCGATTTCAGCGGCAGCGGCTGGCCCGTCGAGCGCCCCATCGCCTGCACAAACGACCAAATCGTCAGCACGGCAAAGTACATGATCCAAGGCCTATGTGGGTCCGGCTCGTCCCGGGTTGAGTACCTCCCGCCGCTCGTCTCGGGCAACTGCGCGTGAGACGGCACGGGTACCACCCCGCGCCGCCGGGCCATATGGTGGTGTTGGTTGTGGTACGGCTCCACGAGGACGCTGTGCAGCAGCCGAAAGGCATGGTGGATGGCGTGCCGCGTCGATCCGAGCTTGGCCCACGCCACCATGCGCTTCATGGCGTTGGCGTAGTCGCGAGCCGACACCTTGCGGCCCAGAATGCGCTTCGCCCCCGCGTACACCTGGCAGTCGATTATGTCCACGTTGGGCGTCATGTGGGCGAGGTGGAACAGCAACCGTGCGCTGTGGATGGGCCCATTGGCGAGGCCGCGCTTCGGCCCGGCCGCATGGTTCTGACTGCCGCCGGACGGCGGTTCGGACATGGAGCCGGACATGGCCATGTCGAAGCTGACCTTCCAGTTGTCAAAGGCCTGAAGGAGCATCTTGCGCCAATTGTCCTGGACTTCGTTCGACGGCGTGCGTAGTTCAAGCCACTGGAGGTGCGTCTCCCGGTGGCTGAGGTGCCAGCCGACGCTCAGCAAGCCGGAGATGATAATCATGCGCCCAAACGAGTGCGTCTTGACCTCTTTGCCGTGCAGCGCGCTTTTGAGGCCGTCTAGGAAGGAAACCTGCTTGAAGCCGTACATGCGAAAGTTGGCGTCGAGCTGGCGCACCTCGTCGGGGCTGTTGGCGGCCCAGAGGTTGTCGTCGCAGGGCAGGGGCAGGCGGATTTCGTGCGGCGCCATGTCTGCGGCGTGGCCGAATATGGCAGCGTGGATAATATCCAGCATAAAAGCGGCAAAGACGACTCTGTGCATGGATTCGGTTTCCGCCCACCGAGTCCACCACGTATGAGAGTCCAGGGGCATTCCAGACGCTCCACGTTCAGTGAAGCTCTCTGGCTCAGCTGGGGACTCGCTCCCTGTTATGCCAATCAAGGGGCTACCTCTCCGAAGCAGTGTGAGAAAGGAAGAGTGGTAGATGTGCGCTCTTTCGTGGAAGCGTCTTGATGAGTATAGCTTCTCGTGAAATTCTACCAGAAGCAGAGCCTGCGCCACCCAAAGATTCGCAGGAGGCGCCGAGTCGTCCGAGGTTAGGATCTCCCACCGCACGGAGTGAATGATTACGTCTGCAAAGGCTCCGTATTCCGATTTCTGGCCTGTCCTGTCCCTGTTCCGAAGAGAAGCAGCACCCAAAGCAATCAAGACCAATAATAGAAATATTGAGCAGCGATTAGCAGAAAACGTTTGCTGGTGCACAATCGGCAGTCTTGGAGACAAGCTGTCCCAAAATTCCTTGAGACATTCTCGCAACATTTCGCTATTCAGTGCCGGCAGGTCACCGCCGCTCTCCTGCGTCAACGTAGTCATGAGAGGGTCGTACCTCGGCTGCTTTTTTCGGAAGATTTGGAACCATTGTAAGATCTCCTTGCGTCTGACTTCTGCGATCCATTCATCTGGTGCTTCCGAGTGTCGAGGCGGTGTAGGTGCGACTGGGGAAAGACTGTTGAGCGACTCATAATCATACTGTATCGTGTTATTGAACGTCGACTCTAGGCCGCCATCTAGGAAGGGGAGGTTGGAAACATTGAAATCACCATAGGTGGGTTGGGGATCGAAGAGCCAGGCAGCAAAGTTGCCCTGGCTCATATGGCTGTCTGGAGGGTAGGAAGCCGCAGAAAATGGTATCAAATTAGCGGTCTCTGGCAACGACGTCGGGTCGCTGGCATAAAAGCTATTTCGGTGACGCATGATAGGAGGCTGTGACTGCTCATCCACTGGCGTCGACCAGACGGTGCTCTGGTGGCTAGGCCGACCGTGGAGGACGTGCCCAAGCGACGTTGGCGTCGGCTCCGTGTTTGAGTCTGGTGTCAGCAGAATGGCCGCATCATGCGGGCCTCCCGAATGCGGCTGCGAACGATTCCCGTACGATGGCCGCGATGTTATCGCTGCAGCATTTGCATTTTTCTCCCCCGTTACAAGATCCAGCGTAGAGCCGCGGTCCACAGACGTGTCGAAGCTGGGGATGCGGTTACGCGGTGTATAGGACGCGGTGTGGCGCTTCTTGTGCCTGGCCAGCAGATCCAGCCGGACAAATTTCTGGTCGCAGTCGCCCACGTCGCACCTGAAAATGTCCTTGGGATTGTCTGAGAAAGTTTGGGGGTTTGCGAGTTAGCCGGGCTGTGGGGGTCTGGTGTTGCATGGGGAGTGCATCGGCGTCGGCGTCTGCTCGTGCGCGCGCGCGGCGGCGGTGGTGGGTTGGTGGTGTCTTACGGTTCAACTGATGACGCTGTAGGTGCTCGGCCCTGGAGTAAATCTTGTCGCAGCCAGGGTGCTCGCAGATGAACTTGCGCGGCGCCCCTTTGCGGCTCGCGCGCTTGTACCCGCCTCCATTGACGGACATTGGGGCGGGCTCGGCGGGAGAGAAGTGGGCAATCGCCCTCGGTATACAAGACAGCTAGTTCTAGAAACTATTGGTGCCTTATCCGTTACGTGGGTTGGGTCTTGGGATCCGAATTGAATCCTCGGCGAAGGAGATAACGTTTTAGACCAGGATGCAGGTAAAGCGTGCCAGTAGCAAAAAAAGATGTTCATCTTCGCGGGGAAGTCCCACGCCGCAACTCCGGGGTGACCCCCACCGAATACACCCTTGGGCTCCCCACACTCTGCTCTCGGCGGAATTTCGTGGGGGTACCTAATTCAAGCCGTTAGTTAGAATTGTCTGACGGTCGCAGGGCGGAATTGATGCTGGCGAAAGTGGTATTCAACTCATGTAGCGGCGCACAAGTTTATGCATCCGAGCGTTGTCAGTAGCTTGGCAGCTGTTATTCGTAGCAAAAGGCGTTTCGCAGCTCCTCACTCAAAGACTGGTACGATATGAATGTTGTCTCGGGCTGCTTTATCTTATCTTTATGTGTAAAGGTCTATAGATATTGTATACTCGCACTGGGTGCTTTCTCAAACGTCCATCCAGAGCCCACCTGCCACTGAGCACTGAGTGTTGAGCATCATGAGGATTCAGCCCCCCATCCGGACGCAGGCATACTATTAACGAGATCTCCGTCCTGCTCTTTGTACTGCAAGGTTTCGTGGCAGTCAACCATCGTGCAGATCTGGAGCGATAGTCCGACATGTGTCACACGTGGCACGGGGAGATGTGCGATGTGCCCTCTCGGTGCAGTATGTCGGTTGTGCTGCAGTAGCTTCGTTTGCGTCCCAAATGCCGACACTCTCAGCCGACTTTGCTCAATTTGTTTGCCTTTTGCCCACTCTCTATGAGCTGGTCTCGGGGCTGCCATCCTCTGCAGTCTCGTCCACCTCGATAGAGGCCGCAGCGTTATTCAGGCCCTCGTCAGTGTTCTCGCTCTCCAGCTTCCTGAGAAAAGACAGGAAATATTCCGAAACCTCAGTCTTTTCATTCTGGTTGGCCAAGTCCAGCGGTACGTAATCGCGCTCGTTGGCAAGAGCGGGCGAGGCACCGTGCTCCATGAGAAGCTTCACCGTATCCAGGTGGCCTCCAAGAGCCGCCCAGTGCATGCCAGTATTGCCATGCTCGTTGGGCTCATCCAGAAAAGCCTGCTTCTCCTCTTTTGATCTACCCTCGAAACATTGAATGACCTTGCGTACGGTTTCTAGTGCATGTCAGCCTTCCGCCCTTGAACAAGGCCAGCCTGGAAGCTTTGCCAATCATGCGATGTGAAAAGCCGGAAATTCTTACCTAAATGACCGTTGCCAGTTGCCATGTGAAGCACGGTGGATTTGCCCTCGTCCTTGGTCACCATGAGAATGATGGCGGGCGCAACCTTTTCACGCTCAGCTAGCGCGGTCACGCTGTCCATGAGATCGATATCCTCACCGGTGCGGGCAAAGTAAACGAGGTCGTCAATCTCATCTTCTGTCAGTTGCGGCGCCATCTTTTCGGGGTATCTTATGCTGGTGTGCTCATCCGCCAATGTAAAGTGAGCCGTTGACACAAAAATTTTGGCGAGTGAGGGGACTGTACGAATGGCGGAACCCCGCAGTTTTCGCACTGTGCATTCTCAGCGGTACAGGGTACCGCTATCAGATCAAAGTCGTCATGGCCAGGAGCAAAAGTCGGAAAAGTGTCCTTTGGAGAAAACCCCTTTTCAGATTGCTGTCTTTAGTGAATAATATTGAGTACTTTCTGCAGAGCAATATCTAGCCAGCTTGTGATGTCACCGCTGTCGTCTAAAGACTGAATCTCAGCCTTTGTCCCCAACATCAGCATGATCTGAAGTTCACGACGGAGCAACATGTGCTCAACGTCCACATGGTCGCCTTGAAAACCCTTACACAACATCCGGGTAGCACATACTCTATCGCGACTTGTTAAATTTACTAGACAATTGTCGGACAACATCTGTGTTTGTGTTTTGGCAAACCCCACAGCCCTGCTGCTCGTATGAAGGGAGCCTAAATGGCCAGATTGTATTCCAAGCCACCCAAAGTTGACCTTGAGGTTGCTAGACTCATGAGAGAAGTTTGCTGTTCCATAGCGGTAGCATGAGAAAATGTTTAAACCATCAGGATCGAAATCGGACAGGACGAGCATTGGCAGATGCGGGCAATCGACCTGTACCTGGGCCAAAAAGCTCCTAGTCATCAAGTCTGGATAGCCCTTGGCCTAAAACACATTAGAAGCATGATCACAGCAACGTACCCCAACTCAGATCATACCGTCACTAGTATCCCACGTCCGGCCAAAGATGCTTCCCAAAAGCGGACTGCAACGAGCGACCGAAACACCGCCTGGAACTTGTAAGCAGGAGCTTCCCGTGACGGAGTCGTATACATACATCTTTCTCAACTACGAGTAGCCACCTGGCATGGCGAGCTTCGATACGTGAAACGGATCTGGTCAAAGGAACAGTAACACCCTGCAAGAGTTAGAAGGTGCTCGCTCGGCCGAGTTTCCTACTTACTAGTTCCGTTTGTGAGGCATCTACTACTTCACCGCTGTGCAAATAGATGTTCATGCAACCTGATACCGAGCCTTTAGAAGAAGCAGTCTTTTCTGTCAGACAGAGCTCTGCAATGAGTCGATTGGCTTACAATGTTGAGGTTGTCTCGATCGACACCTAGCGTGTAGGCTAAATCGTCGACGAGCTCATCGACAATTCTTTGGGTCTCGAATAGCTCTTGGTGCTGATAAAAAATGTGTCTGTAGGTGTTGGTGAATAGTTCAAGTCAATCAAATACAAAGCGTGCACCTCTTTGTCAAGATTGTTCCTGTAATCATGGCCTGATGGGCTAGCTGCATGATCAAGAGTACCCGAGCTGTTCTTGTGAGTAAAGCGCCTTTGAGGGATTTGGAGACTAACCAAACTTGCGCGCTTCGACAGCAGATGAACCAGGGAATCTCACAAACCTCTCCCCACAACTTGCAGGTCGAAAGCGCCGTCTTCGTGAAGAAAAGGATATTTTCAGCTCGCGTGCATTGGCGAGAGCATCTGCAACACCTTCTAGCGCGTCCTCGATACGACCAATCACAGATGCCGATGTAAGCCGCGATCCGGCAGGTAGGCTACTATTCAGACTCATAATACGACAAGAACGATTCGTCTGGATAATTGATGTATGAAGATGATATCACAGGATTTTGATGTAGTTTGACCAAGCAAACGGTCCTCGCACCAGCAAACGACTGCCAGCTGCCAGCTGCCAGCTGCCGGAGGCGGTGGTCCGAACTCGAGATGCCCCACCCGGCTTCCGTGCCGGTGACAGGGGTCAATGTCATTTCCGACAGGGGCTAATCTAAATTATTCGTACTCGTTCAAATCACGACGAGACAAGCACGAGACAAGCACGAAAAACTGAAAAAGCTCCAAGACGCAGCCACAACAAAATTATGCCGCTTCTCTGATGCAGATGCAGTGTCACCCAACATTATAAAGGCCCAGTGGCTAGATTGATTTTACAGGATTTCTCCTCACGCTATTGACTTGAGCATTGTTTTCGCCATGGCGACAACGACTGGTCGAGAAACACGTTCTGCGCGCAAGCGTACCAACGGCAGCGCACGCGAAACCGCAAAATCAAACGTCGAGGGCAAGACAGACTATGCGCGCTGGCGCCTCAAAGATGACGACAGTCGACACACCTGGCACTATCTGATTGACGATGACGAGCTGGACAAGTGGCCCCAGAGCAATGCAGAAAAGTACTATCTGAATCTGCCCTTGGTAAGGCCTTGAGTCCATAGCCCTGCATCTATTCAACGACTCGTAACCAGGGACATGATGCTAATCAGTCTCATTGCAGGGCCTGCCCGACCTCCAGCAAGCGACAACTGCCATCGATGCTGCGAAGAATGGAATCAACTTTTTCGAGAAGCTCCAACTACCCTCTGGCCACTGGGGCTGCGAGTATGGCGGCCCCATGTTCCTGCTGCCAACAGTCGTCTGCGCTTGGTACGCTACCAAGACGCCCATTCCGGAAGCCTATGCCATGGAGATAAAAAACTATCTCGCCGCACGCGCCCACCCCGAGGATGGAGGCTGGGGTCTGCATATCGAGGGCGAGAGCACCGTCTTTGGCACTAGTCTCAACTACACAGTACTGCGCCTCATCGGCGTCGACCCCGAGGATCCCATCATGGTCAGGGCGCGGGGCACCCTGCATAAGCTCGGTGGCGCTTTGTACGCCCCTCACTGGGCCAAGTTCTGGCTGGCCACGCTCGGCGTCATGAGCTGGGACATTGTCAACCCCATCCCGCCCGAGATTTGGCTGCTGCCTGACTGGGTGCCGATTGCACCGTGGCGCTGGTGGATTCACATTCGTCAAGTTTTCCTACCCATGGGCTATGTGTACTCGAAGAAATGGAGCTGCCCCGAGGACGCTATCATCCGAGGCTTGAGAGAAGAGCTCTTTGTCGAGCCTCATGCCCAGATTAACTGGGCCAGCCACCGCAACAGCATTGCGCCCGAGGACAACTACCATCCCAAGTCTTGGCTGCTCAACAGCGTCAACTGGGTACTCGTCAATATATATAACCCCTACATTCGACCGAACTTTATCAAGAACAAGGCGGAAGCCTGGTGCAGCCAGCTTATTGACATGGAAGACGCCAACACAGACTACGCAGACCTGGCACCCGTCAATGCACCTATGAATACGGTCGTTTGCTACATTCGAGACGGCCCCGAGGCTTTCTCGGTCAAACGACACATTGAAAGATTGGAAGAGTTTCTGTGGGTCAAGGACGAAGGCATGCTCGTCAACGGCACCAACGGCGTGCAGTGCTGGGACACTGCGTTTCTCATCCAGGCCGTGGTCGAAGCCGGCCTGCACACAGACGAGCGCTGGCGCCCGATGTTGACCAAGGCGCTTCGCTACCTCGACCGGCAGCAGATCCGCGACAATTGCGTAGACCAGGAAAAATGTTACCGGCAGCAGCGCAAGGGCGGATGGCCATTTAGCAACCGCGACCAGGGCTACGGCGTCAGCGACTGCATCTCGGAGGCGCTCAAGGCCATCATTCTGGTGCAAAAGACGGAGGGCTACCCCGAGGCACTCGAGGACCAGCGGATCTATGACGCCGTCGACACGCTGCTGCTGTACCAGAACAGCAACGGCGCCGCCTCGTCATACGAGGCGCGCCGCGGCGGCGAGTACATGGAGTTGCTCAACGCCGCCGAGGTGTTTGGCCGCATCATGATTGAGTACGACTACCCTGAGTGCACGACGGCCTGCGTCACGGCGCTCTCGCTCTTCCACAAGCACTGGCCCGCGTATCGCGCCGCCGAGATCCAGACATTTATCCGCCGCGCCACCAGCTGGATCCGCGGCAACCAGCGGCCCGACGGCAGCTGGTACGGCAGCTGGGGCATCTGCTTCACGTACGCGACCATGTTTGCGCTCGAGAGCATGGCGAGCGTCGGCGAGACGTACGGCACCAGCAACGTCTCCAAAAGGGGCTGCGAGTTTCTGCTGTCCAAGCAGCGCGCCGACGGCGGCTGGTCAGAGAGCTACAAGGCCTGCGAGACCATGACCTACGTCGAGCACCCGATGGGCTCGCTGGTGGTGCAGACGGCATGGGCCCTCATCGGTCTCATGGAGGCCGAGTACCCCGACGTTGAGCCACTCAAGAAGGGCATCAAGCTCATTGTGGACCGCCAACAGGCCAACGGCGAGTGGCTGCAAGAGGCGATTGAGGGTGTCTTCAACAAGTCATGCATGATTTCGTACCCCAACTACAAGTTTACCTTTACCATCAAGGCTCTCGGCATGTTCGCCAAGAGATTCCCAGATGAGAAGTTTTAGCTGTTGCAGCAGCGACTGTACACACGACGCACAAAAGCCCTTACGATATTATTAATAGCAACACAAAAAATTGCTCCATTTATATGCTTCGTGAAATCATCTAGTGTCGGCTGCAGTATTTACCAGTTCATGACTCTATTGCATTCCGCTAAAGCTTGCCGCTCCTGTCTTGAACGGCTTTTCGTAATAGCGAGATCATCTCGGCCGGGTCCTTGGCGCCAAAGACGGCGCTGCCGGCGACGATAACGTTGGCGCCCGCGTCGGCAGCCTGGTCAATAGTGCCGGGTCCGAGGCCCCCGTCTACTTCAATGTTGAGGTCCGGGTATCGTTGGCGCAGGGCCTGCACCTTGGGAAGCTCCGAGGCCATGAACTTTTGACCACCAAAGCCGGGGTTGACCGTCATGACAAGTACCATCTGTACAAAAGGCGGAATCATTAGCATGATGAGGGCGAAGTGGCCAACCAGAGGGTTGGGAAGTAAGCACGAGTCAGCGTACGTCAGGTTGTTCTTTGGGGTTCGAAGCCTCGAGAATCTCCCACAGCACATCGACAGAGGTTTCGGGCTTGATGGCGATGCCGGCAAGCATGTCATTGTCGTGGATATAGCGGATGAGGTCTCGGGGGTTCGTCTTGCCCTCGGAGGCGGCTTCAGGGTTCGTAGCGTCAGTGGAGAAGGCGGCCTCATAGTGGAAGCAGTAAAGATCGCAGCCGACGTCTTTAAAAGACTTGACCCATTTCTTGGGCTATTCGAACATCCGGGTCAGTATGTTTTCGAGTCATGTCCGGGACATCCGGGATTGAAGTGGCGCGTACCTCTGCAACCATCATATGGCAGTCAAAAGTACCACGACCGTGGTTCTCGGTCGGCCTGTCGACGAAGCCTCGGATCTTGGCAACAACGGGCGCGCCAAACGTGATGTTGGGCACAAAGTGGCCATCCCTGTTGGTCGGTTCTGCGAGGTTAGCGACGAGAGAATGCGCGGCGGGGGATGCGGCTTCGATGATGCTGACATGATGTCGACGTGAAGCCAGTCGGCGCCCTGCTCCATGGTGCGGGCACAGGCGTGGCCGAAGCTGGCAAAGTCGGCGCTCAGCACCGAGGGTGCAATGATTGCTTTGGGCGTCATGATTCTCCAATTTGTGTGTGAGACGGGGAAAAAAGTGAATATATGGCGCAAAAGAGTGTTTGAGAAGAAGAGAAAGAGGAGAACCGGTACACCCGGTGTCAGGAGCGAAGAGTCTAGGCTACGGGGTTTGAGTAGTGGTTTTTCTTGGTGGGGGTTTACAATTCGGGACCTGAAGTTCTGGGGAGCTAAGCTGAGCTGGGGGGAAGCTTAGATGAGAAGCGGCGCGATGGTATAAATGTAATTAATTCAACGTCGAACTGATGATGCGGGAGAGCGGACTGGAGGAGATTAGTCGGATGCATAATGACGGACATGCTGCATAAATTGCATTGGACCTATTTTCGAGTTATGCGCACTGCCGGTCCGTCAATGTCAAGCCGTTTGCTCTATGTACAAGGTTGACAGCTGGCTTCGTTTGCGGCGCTCTGCCCCACTAGAAAGAAGCATCTCGACTGTTTCCTCCTCAGAAACGATATCGCTTTCTTGAATCCTCCTCTTTAAATCTCGAGCAGCTGGCCAGAGAGAGATCGCCAACCACTCCAAAAAGAATATCGCACTTCTTTTTCACAAATGTCCCACATCACCATTGCTCAACAGGGCCTGGCCGCCGTCGAAGCCAAGGACTGGGACGGCGCCATCACCAAGCTATCTAAAGCGCTGCAGTCGTCGTCCAATCCAGGCTGGCTGCTCGCACGCTCCAAGGCGCTCATTAACCTTCACCGCTTTGAGGAGGCCCTGGACGATGCTAACCTCGCCTGGCACACGGCCCATGACCGTAACAAGAGACCGCTGATGATCGAGGCCCACTACCGCCGCGCCGTTGCCTACTTCCGCCAGGGTCAACTTGCCGATGCCGACGCCTGCTGCGTCTACGCCATGCGCCTCATCAGGGGTGCGCCCGCCGTCGAGAAGGAGGACCCGGTCGCGCACCTGAAGGACCCGGCGACGGGCCGCTGGACGGCGACAGCCAAGGACGCCATACAGGAGGCGCAGAGCGACTCTATCAACAAGAGCAAGAGAGGCCCTGACGCGGCGGCCGTGGCTATAGTCCAGGAGCAGGTGCCGCACGCCAAGGAGTGGCGCATGGCGAGCACGCTGCGTATCCAGATTCTCATGGCGTTGGACAAGCTGCCAGCAGACGACCCCGCGCGAATCGCGACGGCACCGTCAAGACCCGACAAGAAGAAGCTCGCAGATTTGTCTGGCGCCACGGAGGAGGCTAGACCAGCTACATCTAGTGCAACTTCCCAGACTCCCAAACCTATTTCAACACAGACACCTGCTGCCGCGAAGTCAGCTGTGCCTAGCGATGCACCGCTACGACTGCAAGATTTCCAAAGCAACACAAACATGTCGGTGTCTATATTCTCCAAGGGCGTCAACAAGGAGACGCTCAAGGTTGATTTTCAGCCACACTCGGTTCATCTCGACAGCGTCATCTATCCCAGCGGTGAAGAGAGGGAGTTCCAGCTCGATCTGTGGGGTGAAATCGACACGACTGCGTCCAAGTACACCGTCACACCAAACAAGGTCGAACTGAGCCTCATCAAGAAGATGCCTGGGAAGTGGGCACAGCTGGAATCGAATGGCCGACCTAGGGAGGCAGCTCCATCATCAGCAACCGCTGGCGCTCCGAAAACCGAGTCGGTTTCAGCCACTCAAACTCTCGTCGAACCCAAAGCGCCAGCCGCCGCGGGCCCTGCGTACCCTACATCGTCACGCACCGGCCCCAAGAACTGGGACACGCTCGACGTCGGCGAGGACGGCAAGGAAGACGACGACGTCAACTCTTTCTTCAAGAAGCTGTACAAGGGTGCGACACCCGAACAGCAGCGCGCCATGATGAAGAGCTATACGGAGAGCAACGGCACTAGCCTCAGCACAGACTGGGACGACGTCAAGGGGAGAACCGTTGAGACGATCGCGCCAGAGGGTGTCCAGGCGAAGAAGTGGGAATAGAGCCGTCAGAAGCTAGCAAATCATTATGTTTAATATAGGTGTGGGTGAAAATAATCCCCCAGCGGAAGGATAGTATTCTTTGACAAGAGAGCCAAGTACTGGACCCGAAACAAACCCATGTATTCATCAAGCTCTATTGAACTGAAAACAATAGCTATATACCACCCTTTTCATTCATCATATTCCATCATCAAAGACTCTCCTGCGTCTATCGTAGAAGAAAGTTTATCGCCATTCTATTTGTACGCCATCTTGTCAATCATGCCCTGCGCCTCGGCCTTCCACACTCGATGCACCCCTAGCTTCTCCTCGAGCCCCCCGTACCACACTGCATCGTCCACATTTGCCTTGTCCGCCAGCTCCTGCGGAATCTGCGTCGCGATGCTCACAAAGTCTTCCTGCGCGATATACGCCCCCCGCAACCAGCGGCTGCCCCCGCCCGCCGCATCAAACGCCGTCCTTCCATGCATCACCCTCAGATTATCAAACAGCACGCACTCGCCCGGCTGCATCTTGCGCTGATACATGGCCTCCTCGCCGTTGATCAGCCCCTCAAACACCCTCGCCCCCGCCAGCCACGGCTGCAGCGGGGGCTCGTCCGCGCCGCGCGCGCCCTGAAACGGCGGCGACCAAAACACATTCTCGAATCGCCCATCGGCGTCGTAGTGCAGCAGCGGGCGCCGGCGTGCGTAGCTGTATCCGTTGCGCGTGTACGCGTACGGCACGGGCTGGTGCCGCAGCGGCGCGGCGAGAGCGGGGTGGTGCCGGAGCAGCAGCCGCGCGGCGCGCTCGCCGTCGGAGAAGAGCGACTCGCCGCCCGCGCACGAGTTGTCGAGGCAGTGCAGGATCTGGATCTTGGGCGGCGGGTCGAGGTACAGCAGGTCCTGGTGCAGGCCGAGGTAGCCGGCGGTGTAGGCCACGTTTTCGGCGTGGGGCTTGGCGCGCACGTCAAACGTGCGCCCGTAAAAGGTCTCCCGGATGCTGGCGATGCGCGTGGCGATGCGCTCGACCGAGGACGCGTCGCGGGGCACGTTGGCGAGGCAGACGAGCCCGAGGCGGACGAGGTCGAGGACGACGGCCCAGAGCGGGGCGCCGCCGGCCATGAAGGCGGCGTAGTCGACGGAGCGCACGCGCTGGGTGATGAGGGACCGGTCCCAGAGGGTGATGCCGAGCCGCGACCGCACAGAGTTGAAGACGGGCGGCACGGTGGCGACGTCGACGGGCAGGCGGGCCCCGAGCGCGACTTCGAGGCTCTCCCAGGGCACTGCGGTTTCATGGTCTGCGAACCGCGGGATGTCATTGCGGTGGGCGACGCGCAAGCCATCAGCCGTCTCCCGGACGCTGGCGACGGCGAGGCCCGGGGGGATCTCGACCGACGCAAAGGATTTCTGGCCCGACGAGGCGTCCTTGCACGCGGCGCACTGGCACCCGTCGCGGAGGGCCGCGGCGTCGAGCGTCACGGTCGCGCCGCTCTCCTGCGCCGTCACGACGACGCGGTCGCGGTGCGCCACGTACGAGAGCGGGCCCGTGGCGAGGCCGGCGCGGCGGATCAGCGTCTGCTTGTGGTGACCTTGCTGCTCGCGGAGCTCTTTGAGGCGCCACGGCGCCGTCCGCGCGGGCTGCGTCCAAGCTGCGCTGATGCTCGACTCCGCGTCCGTGGTTTGCAGCTCCTGCAGAGTTTGCTGCGCCGCGGCATGGCTCGAGGTTCGTCGGGCGGGTTTCAAGCCGGCGCGTAGCCGAGGCGCCCGGCGTATCCATGCGCGCCCGGGCGAGAGCATTGTGCGCTGTAAGTTGGTTTGCTATTTGTATACCGCGTTAACAAATTCTTGCGGTTTATATGAAAAATCGAGTTCAAAAATAAACAGAATGTACATTGTGAATTAACCTCGGACGAGCGGGAGAGGGGCTGCGCTGATATATGGAGGTTTGTGGGTTGTGTTAGTTTGCTGGTAAGTGGAGGAAGCTCAAAACTCTGGGGGAGCTGCCTCGGCCGTTGCGCATCGCCATCCGGGGATGGCCGGGTCCGGGTTCCTACCTCGACTTCTGCCAACGCTGTTTCAAATATCAAGGAAAAGATAAAGAGGAAATACAAGGAAAAGTTATTCGAAATGTATTCAGAATTCGACTGAAATGCGCAAGCTGGTCATGCATATACAATTCTCCTCCAAAGGTAAACCGCTAATGTTACACAAAATGGGCATCTATCATACAACCAATCCTCTACCGGTTCCTGTTGGCCGCCCAGCGCTTCACCAAGATTTCTCTTACTTTGTACAATTTCAGTGCATCCGTAAGACCTGATGCAATGGCCTCATCAAACACAGGCGGCGGTGGCACGTCCACGTACACGAGCACCAGGCTCTTGGTGACATGTGACAGCACCCTCACGACGCTGTGAAGCCAAGGCCACGATCGTGTTTCCGCCTGTTTACCATTGGCTTTCCACCAGGGAGCCGAGTAGGACGGAACCACAATTAAACCAAATTCGGCGTGGTCAAAAACCGGTCCGCGAGTGTACAGAAGCCAGTCCACGCCGAACTTGATGCCCGCGCGAGGGACCCAGCCGAGCGAGCGGAAATGATGATACACGACATAATGTATCAGAAAGGGGTCGTCTGGCTGTAGGTCGTCGGCATCAGGCCCATTTCGCGGCGGTGCATATGAATGTTCGCGGAATAAGCGCAGCATGTCCATGGTCGACAAGTCCAGCCCCGAGTACGGATCAGTTACAGAGAGCGCTCCTAAACCGAATTTGAGGAAGAAAGCCTCTTGCGGGGTGAGCTGAAGATGCTCTTTGTTGACTAGAACGTCCTTGGCGGACTCTGTTGCTGTCGCTGTTGGATCGTCGTTATCGAGGGCTGTTGTCGGCGCAGCACGCTTTCCCTCTAGTGTAGCATTGAAGCTCGGAGGATCTGAGAAATCAAACGTGGTAGATTCCACTTTCGGCGAGAATCGAACACTTTTCTGTCGCTTCTCGGAGCCGTCATGAGAAACAGTCGAACTGCCACGAGAGCGGGATACTGGTGTTTGTGGCGCCGTCGCAGACCCATTGGTGCCAGCGTCCGAGGTGACGCCAGCAAGCTGCTCAATGAGTGAGAGCTCGGGTCGCGGTGCGAGGTAGTCACCGTTTACAAGGATTGACGTAGTCGTTTGCTTCGCTTTCGTCACTTGGATATCAGACAGCGAGTTGGGAAGCGCTAGGAGCTCAGCTGGACCAACGGGAGCAAGGATGGTTGCCGCCGCCTCGACCGCAATCACCACCTTTTGCGCTTCACTGAGCTTTGTTTGACGGATAACTTCTTGCTCGAGTCTTGCGCGTTCCCATTTGGCCTCGGCACGTTCTTGTCGTCTTTGGTTTGTCAGGATTTCACTGACGTGCGTCTCTTCGACACCCTTGCGAACGAGCTCGCGCCGGAGCCAGTTCGGCTCACTTCGACTTAAACTACCTTTACCAAAGAAACCCTGCTCCCACAGGCCCCTCATTGATTTCTCATCGGTGACGTGGACAGAGGTGGTGCCTTCCGACCAAACGCCGCGGTAAACGACGGAGGGTTCCGCAGGCGGTGGGCGTACAGTCTGTTTTAGCCATGCGTACGCTACGTGAATTATGGAAATTGGATTGTTGGGATAGAATGCCGGCAACGGAAAGGTCCGAATCGGCACAGGCAAGGAATATATCTGATTCAAAGGCGGACCCTTGCGTTTAGGCGCAGGCTTGCCGTTGGGCTGAGCTGCAACCGAGTCCTCCGGCGCCGCGGTAGGCGGAAGTGAGATTTCTAGTTCAGTCATCGGTCCTGGCCATGTCTTTGTTCTGGTTAGCGCGGGTTCTAAAACGAGATGGTAAGAGAAGCAAGCGAATTGATTGTGCTGCATCAGATACCGTTGTAGTCTATATTCAGTGGCCTTCACAGAGACCAAATGAATGGATTCTCTAAGCACCGAAATTTGGTGTCATCATAACAGCGGGGAAAGAAGCGAATTGCTTCAGTGGTGAAAAGGGGAATCAAATGTGCAAAGTCTTGTACTACGGACGTGCGCAAGAGCAGGGCTCGGAATAATTTTTGCTTACCTTTTACAGCATCGCCATCGATTGGGCTGCGAGGCAGAGTCGCCTCAATAATAATGAGAATGCCGACAATGGAGCGATTTAAGCCAAACTTTGGCGGCCGGCGCGTCAAAAGAGTCTTCTTGCGGTGCAGTCAGATGTAGAGAAGGAAGAGTGAGAAGAAGAAGCATGCACAGAATTTTTTTGACTATGGAGTCCTACTGGTGGAGATCACGGGTTTGCGAGGTACCCACCTTTCGTCACAGCGTCTCAACTGCGTATCCGTATTCAAGCTGAGTCTGTGATTTCAAATTTGGCTATGGAGTACGGGATGTTCACTTAAATTAAAAGAACAGACAACCTAATGTCACATCCAGAAGGAAACTTTAAAAACGCGTTATTGCAGAATTAATGTGGTGGTTAAAAGACGGGCACAGAGCAAGTACGCGATGGACGCGTGACGTGTGATTTTAGTGTAAATCATGCCCCTCGGCCCCTCAGCGTTCACACGCTACCTAGCCACTACGTATACCAGTACACACCTAAGCCATTGACTAGTTGACACTTCGTGTGTTTTGGTCGATAATTAGAAAACTTAGAGAAACCCTAAGCCACAACTTGGTTGACCCTTCTTGTGTTGTGCTTGACAATTGAAAAAACCAAGCACGGGGCAGAAAATCAAGGGCCCCATCACAAGACTGACCATGTCCACTTGACTCCATCACCGATCGGGCCCCAACGTCTTTTACCCTCGCTCGGAAATCGCGGATGCAGAAAAGGCTCCTTGCCTGGGAGTTTCTTGTGCCTCTTGGTGGTGCTGACCGATATCTAGCATCATTTTCACTCTCATTTACCAATTAGACCTCAAGACCGCCGCCCGAGGCAGCAATGTCCTGGTTCGTCGAGACCGTCGCCACCATCTGCCTTGTTTGGTGCTGTTTCATCGTCATTGTCCAAACGGTCGGCATTTGTGCAATGTACGTCCTGCCTTAGCGGCCTTCATAAAACAGGTGACTTTTCTGACTTTTAATCGGACAGCTTCCGCTACTTTTCGCGCCAACCACTACCGTCCGTCTCGGCCAAGCAAGGCAGCCAGGCACCCTGGGTTACCATCATCCGTCCCGTCAAGGGACTCGAACCCAACCTCTATGACTGCATTGCCTCGACGTTTCGCCAAGACTACCCGCGCGACCGCTACTCGATTCGACTCTGCGTTGAGGATGTCGACGACGCTGCGTACCCGATACTGGAGCAACTTGTCCGCGACTTCCCTGGCTTCCATGTCCAGATCCTCGTCGAGGCGCAGGACCCCGTCCTCCACGGGCCCCATGGCCACATTGAAAACCTAGGACCGAATCCCAAGATTCGAAACATCAGCAGAGCATATCGAGAAGCTAAAGGCGACATTATATGGATTATTGACTGCAACGTCTGGGTGTCGACGGGGGTGCTCGGCCGCATGGTAGACAAGCTGTCAGGTTTCGCGTCGCAGGGCAAGGTGGTGCGACCGTACAAGTTTGTGCACCACATGCCGCTTGTTGTTGACACGGTCGACTATAGCAAAGATGCGGCCAGTCAACAAGCTCTGCTGGCGTCCACTGGTTCTCCAAACGACATGGGCACCATGAACATGGGCGAGGACCTCAGCACCAGAGTATGGAACCAGGGCGGCGGCCGCCTCGACGAAATGTTCATGTCAACTACGCACGTCAAGTTTTACGGAGCCATAAACTCTGTTGGAATTGCCCCCTGTATTGTAGGAAAGAGCAACATGTTTCGAAAATCTCATCTCGAGCAAGTCACTGCACCTTCACGCCCCTCTGCTCCAGGCGTTCCGTCCAGACCGACAGGTATTGATCATTTCTCGTTTAACATTTGCGAAGATCATCTGATTGGCGATTTACTGTGGAAGTCGAAAATACCAGGCTTCCTCAACCACGGCATCGTCTGGGGTGATCTTGTCATTCAGCCCATGGCTGGAATGGGTGTCGTCTCGTACGTTGCGCGCAGAGTGCGATGGTTACGCGCGCGCAAGTTTACAGTACTAGCAGCGACGCTTGTTGAACCGGGTGTCGAATCTATCCTGTGCTGTGCATACCTCGGATTTGCGCTCACGACTCTGCCTTGGTTCCATCGTAGCTTGGGCATACCGCAAACGTGGACAGCTGGTGGCTGCATTTGGCTGATTGCCATGACTGCATGGCTGACGGTGGACTGGTTCATCTTTCAGCATCTTCATACCGGCAAATCGATGAAGACGGATCAGAGCACGCCAAAGTTTGCCCAAGGCACCCGGAGAAGCGGCGGCATGAACAAACGGCCATTCAAAGAATGGCTGCCGGCCTGGATTGGCCGTGAGGTCCTGGCGCTCCCCATTTGGACGACTGCCGTGCTATTGGGAACGACGGTGAGTTGGCGCGGAAGAACATTTTCCGTCAACATGGACGGCGCGGTGAAGGCCATCGGCGACAAAGACATGCCTGTCAGGCCGTTGCTCACAACACCAGAGCTGGAACGAGCACAACCTCGAAGCAAGGATCGACTCGACTAGAGGATGAAGAGCCTAACAAGTGGCACCGGTATTGCCTGTTGACGATGGCAAGGCTAGATTTAACGACGGCTTGATGAACCTGCTGCCCTTGAAATACCCAGCTGCGGGTCAGCCGCTTTGAGAGAACCATGGCTATGCACATGACTAGAAAGCAGCTGTTAGTGAAAATTATATTAATTCGATACCCCAACATGAGGCCTCCAGAGTATGTGACCTGACGAGAGGCCATCTGCCAAAAAAAAAGTTTGCCAGCTTCTGTATAAACACGCAGAGGTGTTGCGAATCCCCGTCCCAGACAAGTCTTGGACGGTATCCGTAAATGCCATGTTGCTCAGTCGCGGAATTGAGTGCCGATGAGGTCAACGAGGCGTGAAGCCCCGTTGAGTAGTAGTCCCGTGTCATTTTCTTGGACAATGGATCGTTTTCAGCCAAAGCTTTGGGGTACTGGCCACCCACACCGCACAATTACTTTTCAGAGAACTGCTCTAGCTGGAGATGCGCATCAATGGGCAACTTCCGAGGCGGGATTGTGGGATTTCGCATCAGCACCGTTTCTGGGGCGCGGGGTCGGTCGCAAGATTACAATGGTTTAGCCGTTTCAATGATATGGGGGCTTTTCGTGAGGGATATTCTAGAGGTTTTTCCTCATGATGATTGATATCACACTTGCTGTTGAAGTACATAGTTGTTATTGGTAGAGGCTGTGTGTGGGGGTGATCCGTCAGGCACGTCAGGGAGCGAGGCTGGCTTGTGGGGAAGACGAGTGCGCTCATGGGCTGATAAGTCTGGGTCACTATGTACCTGGGCAAGGCCTGGAGCAATTCGGAGCATCAATAGCCGCCTGTTTATTTGCCAGTGCCGATTCGGGTACTGAAGAATGAGATTCGAGCGTCGCCCGAAAATACCAACACGGCGTTAGCGGGTGAAGCAGCCCTGCATAGACTACAGTGGCGGTGGCGGCGGAGGAATACAGTATCCCTCTGTCTGGGCTTGGGTATGTGGCAAGGGTAAGAAGGGGAATCAAATCATGCCATTAGAAAAGCCAAGAAAAAGGTAAGAAGCTAGTGGCTTGCAGAGTTGAGCCCCAATCTCTGGGCACAGGGAAGCGGGGGAGGCGTCATCATTTCTGTAATGTCTCGACGACAGTGTAATACAGTAATACTACCGAGAGTATCCGTTACGGGTGGCATAATATCCGAACATTAAAGACATGTTCTCCATAGCTTCTCAGTCATTCCTTAGTCGGGGGACGTGAACAGGCGGCGTCTTGGCGCGGGGGTGTTGAGTCAGCTTTGTGTGCTGGCACTGCTGGGCCGCCCTTGTGCGACTGAAGTTGAAATCCGGGGTGGCATGCTTGATGACAGCAAGCCTGAACTATACTCCAGCCTTTTGGCTTTTGCAAATGAAAAACATGACTTCAGCCTGTGCGCATATATATGGGAGCCCTGGGAGGCATTTGGTAAGTGCCGACGCACCATGGACAGAGAAAGAGAGGCGCGCGCCACACAAGTTCACAACGGCGATCTTGCCGCTCGAGGCCAGAAACATCCTTCCAACCCAGCCCATGGAGCGTGTTGGCCTTGATTCATTGAATCATTGTCCTGGGGAGCCTGGAGGTGCCACTTGGGCGGCGCGCTGTGATTCGTTTCTTCTGTTCCTTATCTTGCCGCCTGCGATGGAGTCTCTAATAATTATGCAAATGGTCTTGCAAGGATGCACCCCTGCTTGAACGAGCGATAGCCATAGGTAGCCTACGAATATTTAGTTGTCGACTTGTTGTCCGGTAAATGGTTACGGGAGTGGTGCACTGGTGGTGTAGAGACGAGGGCTTGCGGTGGAACATGCCGGAGCCCCAGTTCCGTAGAGTTCCGCTGGTCTGGCACTGGGAGCTGAAGCCCGTGTTTGCTCGAGCTAGGATCGGATCCTTATCGAATGTTCTTTTCGGCGAAAAACGTATGTATGTGTCCCCCCACGTTCTTCGAAGTCGTAGGAAAGAGTGAGGCGGCGGGCGCGGGGGAACGAGCGATGATCTCGTTGGTCCTGGTCCTTGGACTGACTCATGAGACGCTAAAAATCGCTTTCGCAGCTTGTTGTAAGCTTAATTTTACGCTAGCCGGGAGGAGTCCGTGCGGCCAGGCGGAGGATCTTTGCACTCGGTGAAGACTCATGGGTAGAAATGAGAATTAATAGATAAGAAGTACTGTGTCGTCCTGTCGTATGTAGGAATAGGATTTACAGCAACAAGCGAGACGTTGGTCAGCGCCAGATAAGCTGCCAGCTGCCAAGCGCAAACACCAGCAAGAACTGCCCTACTCGGACACTCCACATCACATCCTCAAACACCCAACCTACAACTCAATTTCCGTGCTACAACTTTCTCCGCATCAATCATCATTAGCCTTTAGGCCAACATGTGCGGAGCATACCAGTATTCCCACTTCCCCATTCGGACCCCCCCGAAACCTTGCCCTGGCCCAATGAACTTCGTGTTGTTTTTGTTGTTGTCTCGGCCCTCTGTCTCCGCAGTCATGTGCTAACTACCTAGTTATTTAACAGACCGCCTTGTCAACTCAACGGACCCCATAACCCTGAATACGACGCTGGTCTGGGGAATGTCGCTTTCGTCCCATCTACTCACCAACCGCCGTTTCTGTCTTTGCGACATTGCCGCTGATGGCAAGACAACGGACCGCTTGAATCTGCGTCGGCTCAGCATCGCAAATCCTTCATGTACTTTGTATGCTAAATCACACTACTTATTCTGCGAGAATCAGGCTGCAAAAGCCACGCTTCTGCTAGCCCACCACCTCTTTGACTTAACCCCACACCAACTGGCAGAGCTACAGCCTCAAGGTGGCGGGCTTACATGCACCGACCAGGGCAGGGAGGTCTCGTGGCGCCGAAATGGTTGCGAGATGGTGTCCCGGCTGGCACATTCGCTTCTGAAATGCGCCGCTATGGTTCACGAAGCTACGAGTGCATAACAAAGTCACGCTCTACGAGTAATTCCTCCTCTGATGCTTTGTGGCGTTCCTGGGGCCGCTACCATTTAGACGGAGGAGCTAGAGGCCCAGAGCATACGACCTAACTGTGTGCGTGGCATGGGCCGCGAGACATTTTACGGAAGTTCCGATCTACCCCAACAATCAATGAACAAAGATGGTAAATTTCCAGTGGATATTCGGGTAGTTGAGAATCCGTTCTGCTTCTCTGGCCGTGAGTATCATCCGGTAAGTATACACCTCGTCGTTATGCATGTGGCAGATTGTAACACACGTTAACTACAGTAGTGGCCCCAGAAGAGGAATAAGATTACGCCATTGATAGAAACGTGATGGCCAAAAAATAAAGCCCTAATAACAAAGCGAGCTGCAAGTTGGGGTAGCTCCATCCCCATGATGACCACTACCCCGTCGCACCCCTCACATTACAAAGTACTTAAAGGATATAGGTAAGCCAGTCCGGCGTCAAGGACTGCATCTCTTGTCTTGCACATATCCCAGTCTCCAGTTGTTCTACCTTCCTCATTCCATTCAAGGAAGGCTCGAAACAGGCCATTTATAAGTACAACTGGGCAATCCCTTCAAAAACTTAGCCCCAGCCTCGCCGGCAGCCATTTCTACCGACAAACCTATAGTCCATACAGCCAGTCACCCTACAAACTCTCCTTCTCTCCCGCCAGGTAGAGTATCCTCCCACAGGTATGGCCACTCCCTCTACCCGTCCGGTGGCCAACGAGCCCGCCGACGACCTGGCCCAGGGCATCATCCCCACGGCCAAGCAGTCCCTCCGCGACCTCTTCATCTGGAAGCAGCGCGTTGTAATCAGCAACGCCTATGGCGAGACGCGCTGCGAGTGGCAGCAACCCGACAAGTTCCAGAATCCCATTACCCTTTTTGCCCAGCTCACCCCTAAGGCCTGGCTCTTCTTCATCGTCGGCTGGCTCGCCTGGGTCGCCGACGCCTTCGACTTTCACGCTCTCTCTATCCAGACAGTCAAGCTCGCCAAGTACTATGGTCGCACAAAGTCCGACATTACCACCGCCATCACCCTGACCTTGCTTTTGCGATCCGTTGGCGCGGCCATTTTTGGCCTCGCCGGCGACAAATGGGGTCGTAAGTGGCCCATGGTCTTTAACATGCTAGTGCTCGGCCTCCTACAGATTGCCACCATTTACTCGACCAAATTCTCCCACTTCCTGGCAGTCCGTAGTCTCTTTGGCCTCTTCATGGGCGGTGTCTATGGCAATGCCATTGCCATGGCGCTTGAGCAGTGCCCGTAAGTCGACCACAAGACTCAACCATGGGATCAAATTACTCACTAATGCTTCCAGTTCCAACGCTCGCGGTTTGATGTCTGGAATCCTGCAACAAGGCTACTCTTTCGGTTACGTCTTGGCGGCATGCGCCAACCTTGGCGTTGGTGGCGCCGTCGACAGCTGGAAAATAGTGTTCTGGATCGGGGGTATGATCTCTTGGCAGCGCCGCCACTCGCCCACGGAACTAATACTGATAATTTCTTAGCTGGTCTCTCCATCGCTGTTGGCCTCATTCGCACGCTCTTCCCTGAATCTCAGCAATTCATCGAGGCTAAGAAAAGGGGCAAAAAGGCCTCGTCGCCCGGTGCCTTTTGGCGCGAGACCAAGGTGATGCTGGCCAAGGAGTGGAAGATGTGCGTCTACTGCATCTTCCTCATGACCTGGTTTAACTTTTACTCGCACACCTCACAAGACTCATACACCACCTTCATGCTCACCGAAAAAGAGCTTTCCAACAAGGGAGCCTCGCGCGCCTCCATCATGATGAAGGTCGGCGCCTGCGTTGGTGGCACCATCATTGGCTACGCGAGCCAGTTCCTCGGCCGTCGCCGTACTATCATCGGCTCGGCGCTCATGTCTGCTATCCTAATTCCTGCCTGGATTCTTCCCCGCGGTGAGGCTTCCCTTAGCGCCTCGGGCTTCTTTATGCAGTTCTTTGTGCAAGGCGCTTGGGGCGTCATTCCTATCCACCTCAACGAGCTGTCCCCCCCGGCCTACCGCTCCACCTTCCCCGGTGTCACATACCAAATCGGCAACATGATCTCGTCGCCCTCTGCACAGATTGTAAATGCCATTGCTGAAAAGACCTTTATTACGCTCAAGAGCGGCCACCGTGTCGAGGCTTACGGCCCTGTCATGGGAGTTGCCACGGCCATTATTGCTCTCGGCATCGTCTTCTCCACAATGTTTGGTCCTGAGAAGCGTGGCCGTGCCTTTGAGAACGCTGTGGCCGGTGTTGAGACTGCCTCGTCAGAGAAAACTAGCGCCGATGAGGAGGATGTGGAAAAGGCCACGGTCGAACTTTCCGAGTTGAAGAAGTAGTTGCCTAATGTTGATGCACCCTGGTTCGCGGTTTTGTTTGGTTTACTCTCGGAGATTTCTCTTGTTTTTGGCCTGATTCCCCATCTTACTCGAAGCGGCCTGCTAGAATAGCACTGTCTGTATTAAGTACTGAGAACAATACAAGCATACGCGATGTTTGCCCTTTTGCCGTATAGCGATGAGAACGTGACGTACGAGTACTGCCGCTTATAAAAGATGAATTTGGTCAGGAAACCAACAGATACATGTCCATCTAGAAATCGCGCTTTCGAAGTGGTTCTTAGCATCTTGCAAGGTTATGTTGGGTCCGTCACCAGCTTGCCAACATCCGCCACACCGCTCTGCACACCAGCTGCCGCCACACCAACCGGGCCCTCCTTGCCACCCAGCAGCTCTCCCGGCCGTAAAGTTTCATTGCCCGAGGAACGGCAGACGGGGCGCGGAGGAGGGATTTGGGAGGCCGCCGCCGTCGTCGTCGTCGGAGGGTATCGGTGCGGCTGAAATGGTGCGGGATGAGAAAAGGTCCGCCGTATTTATTGGCGGGGGTCGGTGTCGTGGTTGGGTGTCACGGGTTTGCAGTTGGCTCCTCAGACGATAGACTGGAGTGTGACGGAGGAGAAGAGGTGAGGGCTTGATCATCGTCTTGGCTTATATAAGAAAGCGATGAGGACCTCCATGGTGTGGAGGCGTAGCGAGGGCTTGGCGACATGGCATCGACAAGAATCGGGAGTCGGCGAGGGTATGACATTCAATATACTATTTTCGAGATGAGCCGATAACAATCTTCCGAGACGGCATCTAAAATGTAACGGTCTGCTCGACCGTATTTGAGCTCAGTCACTCTCGACTGAGGGGCATCTCAGGCACCGTCTCATGGAAATTCTGCAGCGACGACCGATAGCGCTACCGATGCACGTCATTTGCTGTTACATATGTACCAAATGTAGTGTAGTATTCAGAAATGGTCACGAGTAGCAGTGACCCTTGTACGTGAGCACAGACATCTGGCCATCGCGATGCTTGGCTGAACATTGGCTGGGTATCATGCGTGCAGACACGCACTGCTGAGCGTATTCGGAAAATAAACCCGATTGCATCTTCCAACAGCCCCCTCAGAAAGTTTCAGGTCAGAACTTGAAGCCTCAAACGCTGAGTATGAGACATTGTGTTTGCAGCAAGTGAAGCTAGCATTCCCCGTCGCATTTGTCGAGAGGGGGGATGCACAAGAGCACCCGACGCATATGCAGACGGCTGTTGTAGGATTACTTGCCCAAGATCAGCCGTCATTCTTGTGTGCCCAGTCGGCAAGGAAGAGTCTTTTCCGAGATTAGTTTTTACATGAGCTCATGATGGTGTTGAAGTACAAGGTCGCATCGGGTAGGGTAAGCGAGCGGCTTGTCGTACGGAGGTACGTACCCCACCTTGACAGCAGCGGCGACCAAGCTCCCAAGCTTTGGCTGCTTCAAACGGCCAATTCAATCATCTCGACAACCCGCCCACGAAGAACATATCAAACAGCCACACCTGACCGGTGCGACATCCTTGTCCGAATATAAAACCCCGTTGATCGCTCCCGCTACCGCCATCGAAAAGCCTCTCCTCGACACTTCATCCGTGGCCCAGCATGGCGCCCAAGAATGAGGCCAAGGCCACCGACACCGCAGCCGCTGCCGAGCCTCGCTTGGAGGTTAAGAAGCCCAAGAAGAAGAAGGTGCTGCTGATGGGCAAGTCGGGATCCGGAAAATCGAGCATGCGGAGCATCATATTCAGCAACTACATTGCGCGCGACACGCGGCGGCTGTGAGTCTTTCCTCGGGGGCCAGCCTCCTCTCGTCCAGTAGTGACGACACAATCAACCCCCCCCCCCCCTTCCCCCACCGGGAATGGTTACTGATACTATCGTCTGAATGCTAGAGGCGCGACCATTGACATTGACCTCTCGCACGTCAAGTTCCTCGGCAACCTGACGCTCAACCTGTGGGACTGCGGCGGCCAGGAGGCCTTTATGGAAAACTACCTCTCGCAGCAGCGCGTGCACGTCTTCTCCAACGTCGGCGTCCTCATCTACGTCTTTGACATTGAGTCGCGCGACGTCGACCGCGACCTCGCCACCTACGTGTCGATCCTTTCCGCGCTGCTGCAGTACTCGCCCGGCGCGCGCATCTACATTCTCGTGCACAAGATGGACCTGGTGGTGCCGGCGTCGCGCGAGGCCGTCTACGACGAGCGCGTGCGCATCGTCCGCCAGCGCTCCCTCGAGTACGCCGCCTCCATCAGCGGCGGCGACCGCACCGTCGACATCTCCCCCTTTGCCACGTCCATCTGGGATCAGAGCCTCTACAAGGCCTGGGCCAGCATCATCCACGACCTCGTCCCCAACCTGGCCGTTATTGAGCGCAACCTCGCCAACCTCGGCGTCGCCATCGAGGCAGAGGAGATTCTGCTCTTTGAGCGCACCTCGTTCCTGGCCGTGTCCTCGTGGACGTCAAAGGAGGCCGCGCGCAACCCGACAGAGGATCGGCTCGAGCGCATGTCCAACATCATGAAGCACTTTAAGCAGAGCATCTCCCGCTTCACCGGCACCCCGCGCAACGCGGAGCAGTTTACGCGCATGGAGCACAAGGCCGGTACGCGCTTCAGCCTGTTTATCCTCAAGTTCACCACCAATACCTATCTCATGGTGGTGCTGCCGCCCGGCGAGGGACGCTTCAACGCGGCCATGCTCAACTGCCAGATTGCGATTGAGCATTTCAAGTTTCTCGATGCTCCTGGTGGACTGCCGCTCTCGGTGTAAATACGTGCTCAAAACCCTTTGTTGAGACTTTTGCATTTGGCATGCATGCATGCATGTTTTGTTTGTTTGCTCTTACTTTTTTCCCTTGGCGTTGGAGGCGTGGCAACGGATACCATTTTATAGGCAAAAAGCTAGCTAGTCGTCGCTAGATGGACGGGGCTGAGCTCAACTGACTTGATATCTAGCAAAGGAGTTTCATAATCCATGTTGATATTTTATTCTGCCTATTGCTACTCTGTCATGTCGTAGCTTGGTCCCAGGTTGTAGCTAATGCTCCCATGTCTCGTAGCCGTCGTCTTGGTCTGCCCAAGAATCCTTAAGTCTATTTCCACTTGACAACTGCAGTACCCCCCTTTTTGAACTCGGGCATTTCTCCAAGCACCAGGCTCTTGTCCGTGTGCTCCTTGCTGGGAAACGTCGTGGCGAGCACCCACGGACGCGTTTGTGTCTCTGCCGACGCTCTGCTAATAAAGTCGTACACGTCACCAAGAGTGTTGGTCGTGTTGAATCGAGCCGGCAGTCTCGTGCCGTCAGGGAGCTGCAGCCGAATCGTAACCGTAGGCTGCGACGCATCGATATCGGGGATCGGGCTGCTGGGAGCGGCGCCGCCCGCAGCCGCAGCAGGGCTCCTAGAGACGGCGGCCGGGGCCGGGGCCGGAGCGCCTGGCACAGGACTTCCCAGACGCTGGCCCGAGCCTGAAAAGGGCTTGTACTTTCTGGGAAGCTGCTTGTAGGGGCCGTCGTGCTGCTCGAGCTTAACGTCGACGGCCTGGTCGTGCTGGACATCCATGAGGTGCAGAGGCGCGCGGCCGGATCGTATCATAGCCAGGTCCGCTTGGTTGGCGGGGTCGTCGAAGCGCCGTAACTCCCCGTCGTCGATGCTAAATCCGTTCTGCCAGATGTGCAGCACGCGCTCGACGGGTTCGCCGCCACGCGGCTGGAGGGGCCCGTTGGGGTCGGGGATGCTGCGGCTCTCAACGCCATCGCCGCCGAGGGTCATGCCGGTACCGCGAAACTGCTGCAGAGGGGCACTACTCGCTTCGTTTTCCTGGTCGGAGCGGCCCGTGTTCCTGGAGGGTCCCTTTGGTCAGCAGCACGTTCTAACAGTGGCGGGGTGCTCCGGAGGAACTTACTCTCGCGCCTTGGCCAGGATATCGCTGATGATCTTTCGAGGGCCGGTGTCCTGCTTGGCAGGATCTTTCACTGCCAGGCCCGACTTTTCGCCGCCGGCAAACAGGTTGCCACGGCTGCCATCTTCTTCGTCCTCGTCGTCGCTATCGTCGTCGTCATCATCGTGATGGGCGGGCTCGGGCCTGGCGCTGCTGAGAGATCCGAGCGTGGCGACGCCTTTGCGCTTGGGTTGGGCCGTTGTCGACCGCGCAGGTCTCGAGGAGGACCCGGGCGCGGGGCGACCGTCGAGGGTTCGAGGGCCTGTGTAGCTGGCATCGGCGGCCGCGGAAGAACCTTCCTCGGCGCCTTCGTCTTCGTCTTGAAAGTACGAGTTGGAGGCGGCAGAAATTTGCCAGCCGTTGGCCTGAAGATATTGTGTCGCCTGTTGGGGGGGAGGTTAGTTAGCACGAGCTATCGAGGTGTGGCGGGGGAGCGTCAAAATGCACCTTTTCGGGGTTCGCGCCAGTAATGGAACAGAACTCGCTGACGAGGCCGTCTTGATCTTGATCCGCCATCTTGGTCGGTTTTGTAATTGTGTGATTGTAAAGACAAGACGCGGTTCGGGGTGTTGGAAGGTGAGTGGAATAGATTTGTTTGGAAGTGAGAAGAAGAGCTTCATTCAGCCAGTAAGCCAGCTCAGAATCGCCTGTCGTCATTGCGATTGCCTGTAGCATGTGCTGCTCGTGCTAAAAGCAGCCCCACCATAGCGCTAAAATAGGCTAACGTGCAGCGCCGCCCGCCACCTTGGCTTTTCCACCTCGTGCAATCGCTCATATTGTACCCTAAAATTGAGTAGAGTCCAAGGCAGGGCTTGAAACCATAAGAAATCATCTCCAGCATGTAGTCATTACTCTTGTAGTGGTGAGCTCGACATTAAATCACATTGTCGTATTTCTTCACCACCGTTCTATTATAGTTGATCAATACCTTGTTAAGGTACTAATTAGTGGCTGAAATCGACCTGGCTGCAGGGGCTGGTCAGCACTAGGTACCTACCTACCTCTAAGGCTACCTACCTATGTACCTTAGTAGGCTTGTCTACAGCCCCCCTGTAGCGACATTGTGATGAGTCAGGGACCGCGTGAGCCACTTGAGCAAAACTTTGCACCTTCAACTGTCCTGCCAGCGCTGCCTTGGAAACAACGCCAGCATGCACAATGACAGGGCTACTCCGGTTGATTGTCTTGACTATGGTATCAATAGTCATGGAAAAGGGCCGCTCATCTTGCGACCATTGCTCCAGCAGACAGACACTTTGGACTGGAAGAAATGCAACGACGTACAGCTGTGGATATTGACGACCCAACTCTTGATGGAGAGGGGACCACTGAGACACTGGTTCCTGGATCATGTCGCTCATGCTACTCGGCTCATACAAAACGATTACTGCAAGCCTGCAGCAGGTCATGTGGATCGAAACAGTCATAAGGCAGAAGATGGCGTAGCCGGAGCCAGATATTGAAGGCCGATTGGCAGTTTTAGTAAGAACAGCACGAAAGATTTTCGGGCTACTCCGTACATATGTGTTCTTTGAAAGCCCCAACCGCCTGGCGGTGCGGATCCGAGGCATGGCGGCACTAGCATTTGCTGATGATCATGGCAATCAATTATATGCACCTACTCAAGTTATGTAGCTATGCCCACCGCAACGAGGCAAGAGTTATCAGTACACCTGTATATAAAGCGCGGGGTAGGGTGTGGTCCCATTCGCGCTTCCCTCACTCGACACCCCAACCCTATGGCAGGATGGCTTCAAGCAAACTGAAATCCGAATATGACGTCGTATTCGTGGGAGGTAAGTTTTGCTATTGAAATGACTCTCGTGTAGTGAGTCCTGACAAGCAATTAGGTGGCACCGCTGCGTGCGTTACAGCTGGTCGGCTCGCGAAAGCGGACACAAACTTGTCAATCCTGTTGGTCGAGCAGGGACGCAATAATCTCGATGATCCTACCGTGGTCACTCCAGCAGCCATGTTTTTGAGCCATCTGTTGACAGGAAGTGAAACCGCCCTCTTTCACCCGGCGAAAAGGGAATCGAGCCTCGCTGATCGTGCATTGGTGGTCCCTTCGGGAGGAATTCTGGGCGGAGGCTCCTCCATCAACTTTACCATGTATACACGAGGTACGTGACGTTTGTGTAATTTCTCACGCTTGAGCTAACACAGAAGCTTAGCATCGGCGGTGGATTTTGACTCATGGCAGACAGAAGGTTGGGATGGGAAAAGGATGCTAGCTCTTGCGAACAAGGCAGAGAACCACAAGTTGGACGACCCAAGAATTGACAAGAATGCTCACGGCCATGACGGCCCTATCCAGGTCAGCTATGGAACACATCTTTCCAAGCTGAACAATGACGATATCCTCGACGCAGCCGAGTCTTTGGGTGTGCCTCATGTGGCCAATTTGCAAGACTTTGAGGTCGGCCACGGCTTCGAGCGTTGGGCCAAATACATTAGCCCAGACGGCAAGAGGCAAGACACGGCTCACTGCTACATTCACCCCCTTATAAAATCTGGCAAATATCCTAATCTTCACATCCTGCCCAACTCAACTGTCACCCGGATCAAGTTTGACGGCACTCGCGCCATTGGCGTTGAGTATGAGCCCACTGCCAACCGGACTCAGACACCGGCGGCTTTTATCGCTGCCAAGAAGCAAGTTGTAGTCACCTCGGGCGCTCTGAGAACGCCCCTTATCCTCGAGAGATCGGGCGTTGGCAAGACTGAGCTGCTGCGCGGACTCGGCATCGACGTCGTCTCGGATCTCCCCGGCGTCGGCGAGGACTACCAGGACCACAACCTCATTCTCTACCGCTACAAGGCGGTATTGACGCCAGAGATGTCATTCGATGGCTTGCTTAGCGGTCGCGAGGACATTCACGAGGCCATGGCTGCAGGGTCGTCCAAGATGGGCTGGAATGGGCTCGACGTGGGCGGCAAGCTGCGGCCGACCGAGGACGAGGTCGCGCAGCTGGACCCTGCGTTTCAGGAGTGCTGGGAGCGCGACTTCAAGCACCAGCCTTCGCGGCCCATCATGCTCCTGGTTTACTTTAGCGGCTACTTTGGCGACCACGTCGCGCTGAACGAGCCCGTCGACAACCCGGCGCACTACATGACCAGCATCGCTTACACGGCGTACCCGTATGCCCGCGGCAGCACCCACATCACGTCGACTGATCCGCGCGCCAAGCCGGACTTTGTCACGGGATTCCTCGAGAACCCCGTGGACCTGACCAAGCAGGTGTGGGCGTACAAGAAGCAGCGCGAAATCATGCGCCGCAGCGACAGGTACGCCGGCGAGGAGCCCACCAGTCACCCGCGCTTTCCTGCGGGCAGCAAGGCGGCGTGCCGGGACGGACCTGCGGTGGAGGGCGGCTTTAAGAGCGTGCAGGACCGTGCGAGCCTTTTACCCATTGAGTACAGCAAGGACGACGACAAGGCGATCGAGGACTGGATCCGGTCGCACATTGAGACGGCGTGGCACTCGGTGGGCACGTGCAAGATGGCACCGAGAGAAAAGGGCGGCGTGGTGGATAAGGATCTGAATGTGTACGGCACGCAGGGGCTCAAGGTGGCGGATCTGTCCATTGCGCCGGAGAATGTAGGTGCTAATACGTACAACACGGCGCTGATTGTCGGTGAAAGGGCGGCAGAGATTATCGGCAAAGAGCTTGGCATTGTTGTTTAGTCGTGGGGGGGCGTAATTCTCGCGATATGACTGAAGTGGGCCTGCATAGCCTGATTTAAGTCATAACGTAAGAGCAATTTATATAAAGAGATTAATAACTAGAATTAGAATTAAAAAAGTATATGCCTTATAGAAAAATCATATATATAAGGACTAGAAATCGTCCTCCTTTTATAGTTAAGAATTCCCTTATTTATCCTTAGTAATTCTACTTATACGCGGGGTAATTCTTTTTCCTTAGTACTAGAAACCTAATTCCTAATTATATATTAGCGTCTAATCTTACTTAGTTATATATAACTTATAGATTACTTAATTACTTATAGAGACTCCTTATTATATACCTCTTCTAGTACTTCTATTTATATTATATACTCTATTTATTATAATATACCCCCTAGCTAAATTATCTCTTTATAATTATTAGAGAATAATTTAGCTATTAATCTTATAATTCTTTTAAAGGGAAAGGGTCTTAATCTTCTCTTTATTAAGAATCCTTTCTCTTCTATATACTTATACTTTAAGCCTTATCCTTTTATTTAAGATAGACTTACTTTATACTCTTTAGCTTATCTCTTATTAAAGAGATAAGCTATATATAAATAATATATTTATATTTCTACTTTATAAAATTATAACTATTAAGATCTTTTATTCCTTAATTATTATTAATTTTATAATAACTTATTCTTACTTACCTACTACCTCCTTTAAGGATTTTACTACCTTTCTTATAGTAATTAAGACTCCGCGTAAGCGCTAGAAGAAGGCGCCTAAGAAGATTTCGCTTAAATTTAAAGAGTATAGGGATAAATTCCTTAAAGACACTCCTAAGCTAGTTAATAATCCTAGCCTTTTAGCTATACCTTTATCTCCTCTACTACTACTAAAAGTAACGCTAAAGTGTCTTAAGTCTTCGCCTATAAAGTGATTATATATTTAGGGGGTTACTTATAAGGTCCTATATTTACTATATATATAAGCACTTTTAAATAATCTAGTATTAGATAGTACTTATTTTAACTACTTAAATCCTAATAAGGCGGTTAATATAAAAAAATATATATATTATTATAGTATATAAGTATATACTCTAGTACTAGAATTTTTATATTTTCTTATACTTAGTCTTTATACTAATAAACTTACTTATAAGGTAAAAGAACCTAACTATTAAACTAATAAAAACGTTCTTAAGGAGGTAAAAGAGCTTAAGAAGGGTTAGGTAAAGGTATATATAAACTTTAAGTTTATATTAGAGTTAGTAGCTAAGAATAAATTTAATAATTTAATTATTATTAAGAAGAAAGAGTATATTAATTTAAAGAAAAAGGTTACTTTATTAGAGGTATTCTAGGATATTTTATATAATTAATTCTTTTTTATATAGCTTTTACTATCTAGCTTAATACTATTAATAAATATTATAATAAA
>JAEIJG010000024.1:0-89312 GCA_037289395.1 Beauveria scarabaeidicola | reverse complement strand
TTTTTTAGGCCTTAGCTAGTAGAGATAATTATAATTAAGACCTTAAAGAAGATAATTAAGATAAAAGAGGGAAAAGAGAAGAAAAATATAAAGTAAGGAAAAATTATATATTAATATAAGTATTATAATTACTAAATTAATAATAAATAGCTATTTACTAGAATTATTAATTTATAATAATTATACTAGTTATACTAGTTAGTAATATATTATTATAAATAAGCTATTATTCTTTTATAATATATAATTTTCTCTTTTTTAGAAGTTTAATTACTTTCTTATTAATAAAAGCCTTCTCTCTCCTTTCTACTTCTTTTCTCTTCTTTATTATTATCTTAGTTAGTATATTATTATTACTTACCTTTTCTCTTACCCTCCTAACTTTATTTATTATTATCTTATCTTAAGCTTTAAGTATAGTATACTTTAGTATTTTCTTTTATTATAATAGTAAAGTAAGATCTTCTAGATATCTTCTTATTCTTCTTAAAAGAACTATCCTCTCTCTCTTTTAAAAGATATTACTCTTTAATATATACTAATAAGTCTTTATACCTAGAAGTTAGTAAAAAATAGATTTAGTAAATAAGTAACCCTTATTTCTATTCTTCTTTTTATCTAATTAATAATCTAAGCTATAAATATCTTTATTATTTTCTTTCTTAATAATAAAAGTTATAATACTTATAGGTTCCCCTTTTACTTTAAAGTTATCTTTAACTTAATAATAATAAAAAATCTAAAACTTATAATATAATTCTAACTAGATTTTAACTTTTATAATATTATTCTATAAGTTATAATTAAAAAATATATTTACTTTTTTAAAATATAAAGTATTTATATCTTAGTAGAAGTTAGTATAATTCTTAGTCTTATTCTTAGTATTATACTAAGTTATATAAATAAAATTAAAGTATTTTTAATCTAAATATATAAATAATATAATCTTTATTTTTACTCTTATTATATCTTAACCTTTATATCTAATATCTCTTAGTCTAATTATTATATTATATATCTCTTCTAAGATTATATTTCTCTTAATAATAAGCTTAGTAGTACCTATAATAACTATATCTAGTAGACTATAAGTAATAACTATAAGTAGTGTATCTTTTTATATTATTAAGTACCTCTTATTATTAATTTAGATAGGGAATACTTTCTTTATAATAATAGAGCTTTAAGTAGCTTTATTTATACTCTTTATCTTACTTAACTTAATTAAGAGTTTATACTTTATATCTACTATTAGCTATTCTTAGAGGCTAATAAAAAAATAATAGAAGATATTATCTAGTAGTAGATAGCTCTCTTTCTTAATAAGCTTAGTAAGGCTCTAGAGGCTCTAAAAAACACCTAAGCTTTTAAATATTAAAATAAAATAATTTTTTTTTACTTAATCTAGGTATTATAATACCTAGATAGAAATTTAAATACTTTAGTTATCTTTTTAGTTTTACTACTATTCTCCTTATAAGTTTCTAATAATAGTTAAAAAGTTATAATTTAAATAATAGCTTTATATTAATTTATATCTTCTTTTTATATTATAAATACTTTAATAACTAACCCTTTTTACTTAAAATTAGGTTTTAAAGGTCTTTATTATAATTATTAGTATTTTATTAGCTCTTAATTATCCTTTTTATATTCCTCTTCTTCTAATATAAAAATACTCCCTTTATCTTTATTATTAGATTCTTTTTTTTTATCTAACTCTTTATTTTTAACTTTATAATACTACTAACCTTCTTTATCTTTCTAAAACTCCTTTAGCTAATTAGTAATATATATACTAAGTAATTTAATCTTATCTAAAGTAATAAGATAATAAGCTCTTATCTTATTATCTCTCTTACTTACCTTATAAAGGCCTTATTATTATATTCTAACTTTTACTTTATAAGAAAGATTATTATTCTTTATATTATTATAAGTTAGAATAGATACTTTAAGGCTTATAAGGTTTTTTTATATTTAAAACTTATTTTATTTATTAGTCCTTTTTATTAGCTTTTTTTAAAATACTAAAACTCTTTTTCTTATAAACTTAATATTATCTTAATACTTTAATAGAACTCTAACCTTTATAATAAATAAAAAAGACTAATTATATATATTATCTTAGTTTATAAGCCTTTAAGTTAAGACTACTATCTTAATTAGTAATATTAGATACTTACTAAAAAGTAGTTAGTATAAAGAGTATTTATAAGAGGTTCTTAAAGAAGTTTAATTAATAAGTAAAATAATATTAAGTAGGTATTACTAGGCTATTATATTAGGCCTAATTATCTTAGTAATAACTAAAATAATATTATAATACCTTACTTCTATAATTTTATTTACTTAGGGATTATACTTTAAGATAACTATATACTTATAACCTTAATTTTTTAGTATTTTTAAAAATTCTTCTTTAAACTCTAGACCTTTATTAATAATAGCTTTTATAAAAACTCTATATTTACTAATTAACCCTCTAATAAATTTTAATATAATAATAAAGTTATATCTTTTAATAACTATAGCCTTAATCTAGCTTATAAGATTATACCTAGTCTTTATAAAGAACTTATACCTTTAATTATTAAGTATATATTATAAATTAAAGTATACTTTTTCTATTAGCCTTATAAGATCTATATATAAAGTACTCTCTTTCTCTTATATAATAGCTTATTTCTAATATATTTTATAGGCTTAGACTATAGTCTATATATCTTTATCTATACTTAGCTAGAAATATTAGTCCTTTAATTACTTACTAGAGATCTTAAATCCTTTATACTTAAAAGACTTATAAGCTTCCCTAATAAGTATCTTTTTAATATTAAGATTATCTATAACTAATAATAGGTTTAGTCTCTTACTAATCTTTTAATATAAATACTTATTATAAAGAATATACCTATTTATATTTACTTTAAAGTATTTCTTAGTATCTTTATCTAATCTATTAAGGTACTAAGAAGTAATAAGGAATTTTACTATTATATAACTCTTATTACTATATCTCTTCTTAAGGAGTAAGGTATTATAATATACTTAGTTTAGTACTAAATTAATAAATTCTTCTAGATCCCCTTTATACTTAGCTTCTAAGATATTAAATAGCTTAGGTAGCTTATATAATAATATATTTATAATTAAATTCTTCTCCCTTAATATATATATTATTATAAAATTAAAAAGCCTAATATAACTTAACTACCTTATAATTAATATTCTAGCTATATTATTAGTACTTTTATTAATTTACTACTTTAAGATTAATATATTTATTTTTAAGATAAAATATATATTATAGATATATCCTTATAGTTAGTATATTATATATAATAGGTTATAATACTTTTATTTTATCTAATTATATTTTATCTTTATTAAGTTCTAGATATTACTTTTAAACTTTATTAGCTATCTTCTCCTTTTAACCTCTTATATTAAAACTACTTTTTATTTAGTTAGTAAAGAATCTACCTAGAGGATAATTAGTCTTATACCTTTTTTATAACTTAAGGTAACTAGGATTAGAGTAATAATAAGTACTTTCTTTATTATCTTTATTACCTCTTTTTACTCTTCTCCTTATATAAAAATAATATTTTTTTTAAGAGCTTAGTTAAAGGTATTATAATATTTATATAGTTATTAATTATTAGTTTATAACCTACTATTATACCTAGAAAACTATAAATATCTTTAAGGTTATAGTATTTTTTTTACTTTTAAATCTTTAATACTTTATATTTAATAAGGCTTTAATTAAGTATTTTATATATAAACCTTATAATTACTAATCTCTTCTAATACTATTAACTTTTTTTTCTAAAGATTATATAATTAATAAACTTAATATTAACTAATACTTTATTAAGGTTTTAGATATACTTAATAATATACTACTTAATCTTTAATAAGGCCTTTTTATTATTATATATACTTATAAATCTTTATATAATAATATTATCTAAGTATAGATAATATATCTTTAGTATAAGTTCTATTAGAATTCTTATTATAATATATATAAATTAGATAATTAAATTAGTTATACCTTATAAAAAAGTATATATTCTAAGTAACCTAATTAGGCTAGAGAATATTATTAAATCCTAGCTCTTAAATACTAATAATACCTAATTATATCTTAAAAAGAAGTCTAATAATAATAAGATTTTATATATAATAAAATCTTCTATAATCTCTTTATAAATTAAAAGAATATTAGTATTATAAACTAATATAATATTAATTCTAATAATAAAATTAATTAACTATAATCCTTTACCTAGCTTTACTATAAAGAAGGTAAGATTTTAGTAAAGCTTATAACTCTCTTTAAAGACTCTTACTTTAAGCTTTATCTTTAATATCTTAATAAACTTTAATAAGATACCCTTAGAGATTAAGATAGACTTTTTATACTAAGGTTTATAATTAATTACTTTTAGCTCTATAAGGGGTAAGATACTTAGATCTAAGCTACTATTCTTTTTAAAGGTTTATATTAATATAGCTTCTTAGTTATAAAGTATTATAAAAAATATATCTCTTTTTTACTTTATTAAGTCTTTAATCTATTTTTTAATATTATATAATTACTTTTTATATAAATAAGTATTCTTCTAGATCTTTAAGAATTTCTTTATTAAGAAACTTATATAATCTTTTACCTCCTTAACTCTCCTTACTATCTCTTTTTATTTCTTCTCTTACTAATATAAGTCTTCTTTTAAAATAAAACTATTAAATATATCTAATAACTCTACTTTTATTTTTTTTTATATATAAAATAAAGATTTTAAGTTTATTAATAAGTTACTTTTATAGATTAATACTTAATCTTTCTTTATTTATTATAACCTTTACTTTATTTATATATTATTAAAGACTTTATTTAACTTCTTTTTTATTATCTTCTTTAAGCTTAAAAACTATATCTTTACTTTTAATCTCTTCTTTTAATAACTCCTCTTATTAAATAAGCTTAAGATTAAAGGCTAAGGTCTATATTTATAGTAGTTAGTACTAATTAAGAAACTTTTTAGTAGACTCTTAGGTTATTAATCTTATTACTAGGGTTATTACTTTTATCTTCTTAAACTATACTTATATCTTTATATCTTCTTAGTCTAGAAGATATTTAAATATTACTTAAGTTAACCTTATAAATAGTATTCTTAAAATAAAGTCTATTAAGACTAGTATATTTATAATATAGACTTTTTACTAAATAAAGGTATTACTAAGATATAGTTATAGTAATATTAAACTAATTATAACTACTTTACTATTTAAGTAAGATATTAATATTACTTAGCTTAGTTTAATAGTAATATTATACTTAGTTATTATTTCCTAGCTTATAATATTTCCCTTAGTACTAGAGTTAACTAGAGTTTTAATTAGTTTCTAACTAAGATTATTAATCTTAATATAAATAAATAATAAAGACTATTATAAAGTTATTATATACCTCTTATTAAAGATATAGTTTATACTTAAGTTATAGATTATTAACTATAGAATATAGTTAAAAGTATTATTAAAGTCTAAGAGTAAGATTATCTTTATTATAACCTCCTTATCTTTTCCTTCTTTAATAACTAAATACTCTTTAGCCTTTATTAATATAGAATATTCTTCTTTATTTATAGAACTTTTACTATTTTTAATTATAATTATATTAATATTTATTATTATTAGAGTATTCTTAAAAGCTTATTTAGAAGCCCCTTACTCCTCTAAAAAATATATAATAGCTATTAGTACTTAAGATTACTTTATACTAGCTAGTATTATAAAGACTACTTTTATTTTCTTAATTTACTCTATTATATTTAAAATTCTTTATAATAATAATTATCTAATTAAGAGATTATATTATATAACTTTAGTAACTATTATACTTATTTTTTTTCTTAATATCTTATTAACTAGTTAATACTTTAGATTACTCTTTACTCTTCTTTTCTTCTTATTAAGAATATCTTCTTACTAAAAGTCTTTAATAAGTATATCTTTATAGTTATTACTAAGGTCTTTATCTTCTACTATATTATTAGATATATATAATTACTTCCTTAAATACCTTATTATATTAATAAAAGTAATAACTAAGGGTCTTATATTATTATCTAAAAAAATAATATTAACTCTAAGTCCTTATTATACTTTTACTAGCTATAGTATTTTTTATCTAAGTAATAGCTTATTTTAAGTATAATTAATATCCTCTTATTTACTAAAAGTAATATTTATCTAAGGGTTTAAGGCTTTTCTTAGTAATATAACTTATCTTCTAAACTTTAATATAAAGACTTTTAGAGCCTAAAGAACTATAAGCTTCTAAATTACTATTTTACCTTAGAGCTAGACTAGTAGATAAGGTAAAATAAGGTATTCTTTAAGACTTTTAAAAGATAAAGTATAAATATTTATATTATAAGTATAGAACTAAATAATAGTATTTATATTTATAAATTTATATTTATTTAGATAATACCTAGAGTAAAAGTAATATTAATATTTTTTCTTTATATTAGATCTTATAATATTAATATAAAGTTCTTATTTTTTTTATTATTATTATTTAATTTAATAATCTAATCTTTATCTTTAATAATAATATTAACTTTTATTAGATTTTACCTAATAGCCTTAAAGATCTTTTTATAATCCCTCTTATCTAACTTATTTTTCTCTTTATCTTTATTTATAATATAGATTACTAGCTTCTTTAACCTTTTAATAGCCTTAGCTATTTCTAAGTTATTAGTAGGCTTAAGAGTATCTTATTAAGATACTAACCTTATATCCTCTACTTTCTTTATTACTTTACCTTTTTTTATTACTTAGAGTTTCTAATTAATAGTCTTCTTATATTTCTTATTTTACTAGAACTAGATATAATCTCTAATAAACTAAAAAATCTTTTAATATACTTCTTTATAAAGTAGGTTATTAAAACTTATTATATTAATATTATAATACTTATTTATATTAAAATAAACTCTTAATAATATAACTAATTATAAGTATCTAGACTACTTAATTATTATAAAGAGGTCTTTACTAATTAGGTTATAAAGATATTTATACTTAATAAGCTATTTATTAATTACTTAATAATTATCTATTAGGGGTATTTTATTATACCTAATTAACTTAATCTAAGGGCTAAACCTTTCTTTAGTATTATACTTAAAGAAGTATTTAATTAGTTTTACTTTTATATTTACCTAATTATAACTAAAGATAAGATACTTAACTTCCTCTAATATATAAATCTCTATTATCTTAAGTAATTTTTTATATCTAAAGGTAATTAAGATATCTTAAATATTAAGCTAACTATTAAACTTCTTTAGGAAATTAATAAAATTATTTCTATTAAATTTTTCTTTAAAGGTAATCTATAACTAAAGATTTACCTAGATTAAGGTTATAAAGAGATCTTTATTATTAATAGAGTTTAAGAAGTTAGTATTATACTTAGTAAAGTCTTTTCTTAATCCTTTACTAGCCTATCCTCTACTAAGGCTAATACTACTTACCTTCTTACCTTTTAAGGCCTACTTCTTCTTACCTTTCTCTATTCTTTCTCTTACTCTTTCTTTTATACTAATCTCCTTTATATTATTAGTTAAGTTATCTAATAAATTAAAGATATCTCTTATAGTAGTAAAGGCTAAGTCTTTATATAGATTTAGTACTTTAATACTATTAGATAATATAAATATAGTTATTATAAAAAGGTTAAAAAATAATTAAAAAATCTAATATAAACTAAAATAAAGATAAAGATAATATCTTTTTAAATAACTTAATAGCTTATATTTAGCTTACTTTATATTATAAGTTAAAGGCTAAGAGTTTACTATCTTTTAAAAATAAGAAAAACTTCTATCTTCCTCTTATAATTACTAGTATTATAATTAATAGCTTTTTATATATTCTATTAAGTAATATCTTAGTCTTATTTTAGTTTTTATCTTTAACTTATCTTTTAGTTTTTAAATTAAGATATATTTATAAGTTATTAGCCTAGTGTCTTAATATTATAAGATAATATAGGCTTACTAATAACTTAGGTATAAGATATATATTTATTAAGTTCTCTTAACTAGATTAGGGGATTACTTTATTTTAAAATAACTAAGATAGCCTTAAGATATAATTATATTTATTACTAATAATAAGGTTTTTTATAACTACTAGCCTTATAGTCTTTTACTTAATATTATCTTTTTAGTTTATATTATTTTATTTTCTTCTTTAGTTTTAAACTCTTAATTAATATCTTATTTCTTAGTTAAATACTTCTATAAATTATTAACCTAATACTCTAATACTATTAGATAATTTAGATATTAGATATCTATAGATTATTAACTTATTATTTCTTTTATCTATATCTTAGTTTAGTAAATAAAGCCTACTTATAGTTACTTAGCCTCTTAACTAATAAGCTTTTAGGTTAAATTATCCTTAGACTTTTTATTTATTAAGCTTTCTTAGTTTCCTTACTAAATTTCTTAAGATCTTATTATAATAGCTTACTAGTACTTTTAGTCTTTAATTAAGGGTATCCTAACCTTTAATAAGGTATCTCCCTATTATAACCTTTATTATAATAGATAAAAAGAACTACTAGAAAACCTATAATAATAAGGTATTATATATAAGAACTTCTATAGTCTATAATATAATAAAAGATTATTATCTCTCTAAGGGCTAGTATATATATATAAAATAATTAAAATTAGTTTAATTAAGAATATTAAATTATTAGAAATATAAAAATTATAAAAGAGAAAGATATAATTATATTTAGCTTAAATATAAAAAAGTTATTATAAGAAATAATATATAGTTAATAATTAAAAGAATACTTAAATAGGGTCTTAATTATAAGGTTAATATTAGAAATAAAATATAAAAAAGGTAAAAAAGTTATTTTTATTATTTTTAAGGGAGGTATACTTTTTTATTAGTAGTGCTTATTACGTAGTATACTATAAAAACTATTTTAGACTTAATACACTTATATTACCCTTTAAGCTCTAATATTCTTACTTCTTAGCTTATTTTTATATTATATATAAAATTCTTCTTATATAAAACCCTTATACTTCTTTACTAAGGTATTTTTAAAGTAGCTATTTTATTACTTCTAGGCCTTTTTTTATAAATAAAAAGCTATATATATTACCTTTTCCTAGTCTTTTATATAATTATTTATATTTACTTTAAAATAAGTCTAAAGTACTACTAGAAAGTTCTAATATTTAATATATAATTTCTTTTTAAAATATATACTAAGAAGCTATATTATTACTATATTCTTTTATTTTTCTTTTTTTAGTAATACTTTAAGATCTAATCTAAGTATAATATCCTCCTCTTTTTTAGCCTTTTATAATAACTTTATTATTTTCTTATATTATTATATACTAATTACCTATATAAAATAGCTTTATAGCTTCTCCTTTATAAAGGTATTATTAATTATTCCTAAGTTACTTAAGATTTCTACTATTAAAGATATATTACTAATATCTTAAAGTATTCTTTTAATATACTCTTTAATAAGGTCTTATATTATTATATCTTCTTTATTAGTAGTTCCTTATTATTATTTACTATATATAGTTATAGTAATTTTATTATAGTCTTCTTACTTATTAGATAGGTTTAGAGTAATAATCTTATAAGGTTATAATAAGAAAAGTACTTATATTTAGCTATATATAAAGGTAGGTTACCTATAGTTATAGGAATTATTACTACCTTATTAATACTTAGTTATATTAATACTATAACTAAGTACTTATATACTCCCTATATAACTAAGCCCTATATCCCTACTCGTGCCCTACGTCCCTACCACAAGCTACCTACGCTCTTAGTGCCTCTCCCTTACTATGCGTCACTAGGGCCCTAATATCTTTTTATATATTTATTATTAAAAGTATTTAGTTAAAATAAACTAACTATATAAATATCTAGCACTATTTATAATTTTAGTGCCTTAGTATTAGTATTATTACTCTTAATATTAATTTTAACTTAGGTATTACCTAATATATCTTATAACTAGAAGCTCTTTATTATTTATTCTATATATAAGGCATATTATTTTTACTCCTCCTAAAATTCTACTATTATTAGCTTTATTATTAATATAGCGCTTATTATATCTAGTAGGTCCTTACCCTAGGTATTAGATAATTTTAGGCCTAACCTATCCTAAGATAATATACTTATTTCCTTTTTTATAGTAAGTAAAATTAGTAATATAGTAAGTAAATTATATAACTTAGAGAGTAAAACTAATAGTGCCCTTAGAGATAGAGTTTATAAGGTCTATACTTTTTTTAGGTATTTAAGGAGTCCCTTAGATTTAGTATATTTAATAATATTCTTAATATACTCCTAGATAGCTATAGAGTTTTAATTTATAATTTAGGTTTATATAAATATTTAAATAGTTATAGTATACTTATATTTACTTCTTATATTAATATTTCTATAAGATAAAATTTCTAAGAGGTTAAATATATTAGTATCTAATTAAATCTAATAATAAATTAGTAATTCCTTATTATATATAAAGAAACTAAAAAAATTTATAATTTTATAGAAGTCTATATTTAAAATAATATTTAAAGTAGTATTTTTCTTTTTCTTTTTTAATAATAATAGTATTCTTTAGTTAAAGTAAATATTACTATTATTATTACTATAATTAGTTTTTTTAATTATTAAATTAGTTAATTCTAATTCTTAGCTTTATTCCTAGGAATTTAATAGTTAGTTAAATTCTATTAGTTATACTAATTATTAAAGTAATTACTACTACTTATTAGACTAGGGATCTAGTTATTTAGCACTTATTATATATAATATAATAATATCTAGTAGCTTATTAGTATTAATAAGCTTCTATTTAAGACTAGTATAAGTAGTTAATAAGATTACTTAGATACTCCTTTACTATTATTATATAATATATAGATAGAAGTGGTAGAATAATAGTTAATTCTATTAAACTAGCTATAAAAGGGTTATCTAGTTATATATAGGCTAGAGTATAAGCGCTAAGTTATTCTTAGTTATACTTATGCTATTTTAGGCGTAATAGTTAAAATAGTAAAAATAAGTTAAGACTATATTAGGGAAGGTATACTTAGTATTTTATACTTTATAACTTATAATTAGAAAGTTATAAGGCCTAAGGGTTAAAGAAGTAAAAGATATTTACTTATAAAAAATCTACCTAATTATATTATTTAAAGTAATAATATAATATAATTTTATAACTAGTTTTATAAAAAGCTTAATAAGACCCCTAAGAGAATTATAAGTAAGGTACTTATAGGTAGTTAGGGGAGTTTTTAGAGTTACTTTTACTTATTATATAAAGACTAAGCTTAATATCCTCTTAATAAATATCTACCTAATAATATAAAAAAGTAAAATATTAAACTAATAAAAAGCTATAAGGGCTATAACCTAGCTTTAGTATATTATTATATAGGTATTATTAATAATCTCTTTCTTTTATTACTAATATTAAAATAGATAAGTCTTATTACTAATAAAATACTTATATTAAGACTTATTAAAGATAAATAAAAGGGCTTTAGAGAGAGACTAATATATACTTAAAGCTTAGGCTAATAAAGTCTAGAGAGTAAAATAGAAATATAAAGAAATAAAGAGCTAAAAATAAGTAAAATAACTTATCTTATACCTAGTATATAAGCTCTTATAAGTTAAATATAAAGCTAAGGTAGTCTTACTCTTTTATATATTATAATATATAAGCTTAATTATATTATAATTATAAATAAAAAAGATTAGCCTTAATACCTTTTTTTATAAATACTAAGTACTTAGATATATTATAAAAATATACTAATATAATAAATAGGGAAAACCACTAGAAAACCTATAGTAATAGAGTACTATATATAAGAGCTTCTATAGTCTATAATATAATAAAAGGTTATTATCCCTCTAAGAGTTAATATATATATATAAAATAATTAAAGTTAGTTTAATTAGGAGTATTAAATTATTAGAAATATAAAAATTATAAAGAAGAAAGATATAGTTATATCTAGCTTAAACGTAGAAAAGTTACTATAGGAAGTAATATATAGTTAATAATTAAGAGAATACTTAAATAGGGTCCTAATTATAAGGTTAATATTAGAAATAAAATATAAAAAAGGCAAAAAAGTTATTTTTATTATTTTTAAGGGAGGCGTGCTCTTTTATTAGTAGTGCTTATTATATAGTATACTATAGGGACTATTTTAGACCTAATATACTAATATAAGAGTAAGCTAGAGGATATTTATTATATACTTCTTTATTATAAATTAATAAGTTAAGAATATATCTCTAATATAGTCTTACTCTAAGAATAATAAAATATATTTTATATATTAAATTACTTAATTAAGAGTAAGAGGATTATAAAATAAGTATATAACTAGTATAAGCTATTATATATAACTATTAGGCCTAAAATAAAATTAGAGGGAAATAAGGGTAAGATTAATATAGAGTAAAGGTAAAGGTAAGGAGGGGCTTATAAAAAAGCCTAGAAAATAATTAAGAAGAAGGGCCTTACTAGCCCTTACTAGGAACTAATATATAACTAGAGTTAGATAAAGAAGTAAGGGTTTTCTACTAAGGTCTTTAGTTTTTCCCTTACTTATAAAGATAGAGGGACTAGATAGATATATATAATCTAATTAATATAATTTAATAATAATAATAATAATAATATATATTTTATTTTCTTAATTTATAAAATTTTAATTTATTAAAAGGTATTTTATAATAATATTATAATTATATTAGATAATAAAAAGAGAAGATATTAAGCTTTTTTTTTTTAATTTATATAATACTAATTTATTAAAAAAAGGATATTATTTAATCTCTTTAGTTAATATAAGCTAAAGACTAGTTACTTCTTATTTATCTCTTTTAGAGCCTTATTAGTTTATAGTTAATCTCTAAAGATAACTACTAATTAGTATTAGAATAAAGTATATAAGGGGGTCTAGATTAATTAATATAATATTCTTAGTTATTATTATATAATTAAGGCTATCTATAGTTATATTACTATAGCCTCTATAGCTTATAAATAAAGTGTGGCGAATGACTCTTCTAAGGTGCAACCGGTGGTTGCTTGAGGCATCCGTGCAATTAGCCGCTTGAGCCGGTGCCTCAAGCGACAATCCCCCTCTTCCCTCTAATAATCTTTTCTAGCCTCCGTGGCTCACTGGTCATGAGCTATGGAAGGCCCCTTTTCGGGGGGGGGGGTCGCTGGTTCGAATCCAGCCGGAGGCAGCCCTGCGGGGTGACCACACAACAGGCCCTAACTCGCGGCCTAGGAAAAAAATCCGAGTACGTGACTAGAACGGAAGACACTGGAGCCTAGGCGAGCGACATCGTCTCGTATCTACCACGTCACGGTAGCGCAGTCCACCTTGCGTTAGTAGGGGCGTGATCTGCTACGTTGACGGCAGCGAGATTGACTCTGAGAAAAAAGTCACGTTATCTACCACGATACGGTAGCGTTTAGCCTACGAGATGGCTTCCACCGAAGGTGGCGTTCTTATGTAACTTCTCCAAGATAGAAGGCTACTAGTAAACAGCAACCACACACAGAGGCTAATAAAGGCAGGGTATAGGGGTTTTTACTTAGAATTCTAGGGTTTTCCCCTGTATCTTAGGCAGCTATATACTATAGAGGGACTAGAAGGCTCTACGAGCTACTTAGTGTAAATAAATCAATAATCTTTTCTAACTAGCGCCTACTTCTGTGGTGGGGGGGGGGGTGGGATGCGGCACAAAAAAAGACGAACATATTGTACATGAGACCTGTTGCTTTCCGAGATTTGGCAACTGAATTGAGATTTAATGCATAATTGACTGTTTCTAAACAACGTGAAGACATGTGTATAGAATAGCACATCGCTTTGATGATGCACATTGCCGTTGCTCGACAGACAGCGCCCAAACTCCGATCCAAGATGCTCCGAAATAAATTTGAGCGTCGAAATACAGTACCTATTGAGAGTGTGCCACCCCTGATCGAAAGATGGAAGACTAAGGTCCAAGACGCTGCGTGCTACCAACCAATTCTGTGGCTGGGCTTCCACCCATGCGATTAATAGAAGGCAAAACACCAAATCTACCATATGTCTTCTGGTCTACACTGACATAATGAGGCAATATCGCAAGGAGATCGAGCTTTGACTCAAGCCATCGCAGCGCCCACTCCGGAGGCGCGATATACTTGACATAGCCAACGCCAGCTATACATTGTAAGTTGAGGTAATGCAGCTCGAGAGAGTAGATACTTACCGATATACCCAACAGCAAGACCACATAGATGCCCAAGCAGACTTGAGTTTGGGACCAGGGCTGCTATCACAAAGGCCAAAAGTAGTGGAGTCGTCCAGGTCGGGATATGATGAGTGCCGATTACAAGGTGGGGATTCGATCGATAGGTTCGAATGGCTTCCATTCCGAGAAGTAGAAAGACCCATATGCTGAGTTTGTATTAGGCTTGTGAAGGCATTCGAGTAACGAGTCGCTGTTCGGCCATACCTTGCGCCCATGATAGCGTTGTTTAGTCGCAAAATGCCTGACTCAATAACAAGATATAACACTGCCGGGACCGTTGTTAAAGCTGCCTCAGTCAGTACGATATCTATCAGTACGACGCCCAGAGGTAAAGATGTCTCACGCCCGAAGAAAAGTGCCAGCGATGTTAGGGTGCCGTATTCGTTTTCGAAGCGTTCCATCAATGGGGTCAACGCAATAATATTCAAGATCGCGTGCAAAATGTTAAGATGGATAAGCGGAAAGGTATTGATGCGATGAGCTATAAATGATCAGCGGCTGTTTGGGGACTATCTTGCAACGAAAGTGCCTACCTGCGAAAAGCGATATTTCGCTAGGTATCAAAGAGCCCCATGCCTGTACATCCCATATTCCAGGGAGGCTGAGAAGTGAGAAGACAAAAATTATCAGAACGATAGCTCTTGTAAACAGAGGGAGGCGATAGATGTATGATCGTGCTTTGACGGTGCTGAAGCCGCGAACGGTCGGCATGGCTGATCGATGGCACTTTGCCTGATTGGATCCGACAGGATTAGCTGATAGACAGGCCAATGTCGCCGGCGCAAGTGTCACAGCACACAAGACCCCCAGAATATCAATTATTTTCCACAGTTAGAGGACTGGGTTCATAGTAAGTGTATTACTGGTAACAGAGTTGTTCCAGGGGTCGATGCTTATCCACGAGCCTATCGACACGTGACTTATGTAGCTTGGCCACAGCAGGGCATCGCCCACGGGCAACTGGCCACAAGTGCAAAGGATGAAGCGAACAATATTACATTGCTAGCACTCTGAGCTCAGGATATGGACCACGGAATTCATAAGCTCGATCATGAAAGAAGATGGCTACAGAATAAACCAGGGTGATTGGGTGCTAAAGAAGGTGTCTGCATGCTGGAACAACAGACAACGTGCAAATTAGGTGGGTACCGAGAATTGTCACATGCCAATGACTGCGTACTACTGCTTAAGAAAGTTGTTATTTTTGGTACAAATAGAATGACAGGTCCAGGTTCTCCCAGACAAAAAAAGCAAAAACCAAAGCGGCGTGGCATTTATCTGTAATTGCCACTCCGAGCCATATCAACTCCTTCTCTTTGGCCACACAACGTAAAACAATTCATGCAAATCAAAGCGCCGAGGTATAAGTCCCTTCCAAGAAGTTTTCTGCTTTATTGGCGAGCGGCAGCGGCCATGGTATTCAGAGCACTGCCATTCTTGAACCACTCGATCTGGGCTTCGTTGAAGGTGTGCTGCAGGGTGATCTCGAAGGACTTGCCGTCCTTGGGGTGGACCACCATGGTGATGGGCTTGCCGACAGCAAGCTGGGTAGCAAGGATATCGACCTGCGTTACATGGTTAGCAAGGCTTCTACAACGGTGCGAAAATGAGCCTAACCTTGTCATCAGGCTTAATCTTGTCATAGTCAGCGGGGTCGGCGAAGGTGAGAGGAAGCATGCCCTGCTTCTTCAGGTTGGTCTCGTGGATACGGGCAAAGCTTCGAGTGACGATGGCCAGGCCACCGAGGTGACGGGGCTCAAGGGCAGCATGCTCACGCGAGCTACCCTCGCCATAGTTCCAATCGCCAACAACGACCCACTTGATGCCCTTCTTCTTGTAATCACGGGCGACGGCGGGCACAGCATCCCAATCACCGGTAGTGAAGTTTTTTATCTTGTTGGCCTCACCGTTGGCCTCGTTGATGGCACCAATCAGCATGTTGTTGGAGATGTTGTCAAGATGGCCACGGTACTTCAGCCAGGGGCCAGCCATGGAGATGTGATCGGTGGTGGTCTTTCCCTGGGCCTTGATAAGAATGGGGATATCCTTGGCATCCTTGCCATCCCAAGGCTGGAAAGGCTCGAGAACCTGGAGACGATCCGAGGTAGGGGCGACCTGGACGTTGACAGTAGAGCGGTCCTTGGGAGGGGCCTGGTAGGTGTTGTTGCCAGGGTCATAGCCATCAGTGGGAAGACCGTTGCCGGTGGGAGGTTTCAGCATGAATTCGTTGCCATCCTTATCTTTCAGCTTGTCGGTCAAAGGGTTGAAGTGGAGGGAGCCAGCAATAGTGAGAGCAACGACTAGGTCAGGAGATGTGACGAAGGAGTGAGTCGCGGGATTTCCATCATTTCTGCCGGTAAAGTTACGGTTGTAGGAAGACAAGATGGAATTGGCTTCACCCTTCTTGACGTCGGTACGATCCCACTGACCAATGCAAGGACCGCAAGCGTTGGCAAGAACAATGCCACCGAACTCCTCAAAGGTCTGAAGCTGACCGTCGCGGGCGATGGTGGCACGAATTTGTTCAGATCCAGGGGTGACGGTGAAAGCAGCCTTAGCCTTGATTCCGTGGTCAAGAGCATCGCGAGCGATAGACGCAGCGCGGGACATGTCTTCGTAGGAAGAGTTGGTGCAAGAGCCAATCAGACCGACCCTGAGTTCCTCAGGCCAGCCATTCTCCTTAACAGCCTGGCTGAATTTCGAGATGGGAGTGCCGAGGTCGGGAGTGAATGGGCCGTTGATGTGAGGCTCGAGTTCAGAGAGGTTGAGCTCAATGAGCTGATCGTACTCGGCGCCCTCATCCTCGCGGAGCTCCTTCGCGTAGACGCGAGCGAAGTCGCCAATGTCCTTGCGCTTGGTGGCAACAAGATAGTCGTACATGCGCTCGTTGAAGGGGAAAACAGAGGTGGTCGCACCAATTTCGGCACCCCTAAGCGACTGTTAGTCATCGGGTTGGCAGGTAAATAATACCGGCCAGGTAGTCAAGAATAAGAGCCAAAAACATGAATCAGACGAAGGGCAGAGGATAACAAGGGCGATCAGAGCCATAAAGATGACGAGAACGATGAGGAAACGAAAGCCAAAAGGTGAGTGTGAAGAGAAGAGAGACTACATGGGATAGCGGGAGATGTGGGAAGTGACGATTGAGGTAGCAGAAATCGAGAAAAACTCGCAAGATGTTGAAGTGGCAAGGAGAAGGCAGACAGAGGGTAGACAAAGAAACACAGAAAACTCTCACATATTACAAATAGTCGCCATGCCGGTGCACGAGATGTTGTCGACACCAGGGCCGTGGTACTCGACGATGGCACCGGTGCCCCCCTTCACAGTAAGAATGTCGGCGACCTTGAGAATGATATCCTTGGGTGATGTCCAGCCAGAGAGCTCGCCAGTCAGCTTAACACCAATAACATTCGGGGCTTTCAGCTCCCAGGGCAGGTTGGCCATGACATCAACGGCGTCAGCACCACCAACACCGATAGCAGCCATACCGAGACCACCGCCGTTGGGGGTGTGGGAGTCGGTGCCGATGAGAAGACCGCCGGGGAAGGCATAATTCTCCAGAATAATCTGGTGGATAATACCGGAGCCGGGCTTCCAGAACCCAATGTTATACTTCGCACAGGCGCTCGATAGGAAGTCGTAAACCTCCTTGTTGATGCTGATCGCGCGAGCCAGATCCTTGCTGCCGCCTACTTGGGCCTCAATCAAGTGATCGCAGTGAACAGTGCTAGGGTTGGCAACAGCGTCCATTCCAGCGGACATGAACTGCAGAATGGCCATCTGCGCGGTGGCATCTTGACAAGCAACGCGGTCAGGACGAAGCTTGAGATACGACTTGCCACGCTCAATTTCCTGGCCATGAGGGTCATCCAAATGAGAGTAGAGTATCTTCTCAGCGTAGTTCAGCGGTCGGTTAAGACGGCCACGAACAATAGCAAGGTTCTCGGACATTTTCTTGTAGTTGATGAAGTTGTTCTCTTCCCAATTATTCTGGCGAACCTATGTATCCAAGACCTCGTTAGTACCATCCCACGAATGGAATATTGAAGAACGATACTGCACCGCGCCACATCATTGCCGGAGATTGTACAGCATGTTCAATGTGCGCAACGTACCTTTCTGTCTAAAGGAGAGTCGGACACCGTGGCGAGGCGACGGATGCCGGCGGCGGTGCCAGCGAAGGCGCGGCTCCGGGCCACATTGCCCAGAACCTGTCTAGAGGCAAGCATGCTGGGCCAATTGAGAGAGAGGGGAGAGTGTCTGTGTACGTCACACGAGCGAGGCCTTTCACTCGAGGAGGATATTAATTTGGCAAGCTGGTGGGGGAGGGCAGCTATAAGAGAGAGAGAGAGAGAGAGAAAGGCGATGGCGGAGAGGAGGTGTTTTCAGGCATTTTTGAGGGAACACCTCGATGCTGCCGAATGGCCCCGGTGGATCCACTGACTGGTTGCACAGCTCCAGGCTCGTGTGTGGGGATCTTCTGCGGCTTTTGGTGAGTTCCAGCCAGTCACGGCACAGACGAAAATAATACTCACGTCGCTTTCGTCATGGCTATGTGGAACTAAGCCGGGGTCATGGCTTTCCGAGTATACGGCCAAACTGGTGGGTGTTTAAAAACAACAACATGCTCAATACATATCAGCTCTGAAATCAATTCTACGTCACGCAAGGGAGTCATTCGCATTTTCGGTCATCTTGCTTCTAGTAGATAGGCACACAGGGAGGCTCTCAAGGCAGTTCATCGAGAGTCCGGGAACGCGCGGTCGGTAATCGAATTGTAGCGAAAACGGCCGCGCCAAATGGCTTTAACGACAAACTAAGACACATGCACGCTATGTACGGTGTGCTTCAAACAGAGCCTTGGGTCGGATTTCAGCATCCGCTGGGCTGATGGACCATTCATCAGCGCTGATCCAGCGCGTAAGCCCCTGCCAGCCCACTGTAAAATGAAAGAGACTGTGCACCCTACAAAACTTTTTCGGGTCTGGAGACCAACCTTGACCTCGGTTGAACCGGGCTTGTGTCGGTCACCGTTAGTAAAGCCTTCATTCCGTGTGACGCTGGTCGGAATTTCACTCTCGGTCCCCGACGCTTTTAAGGACTTACGATAGGAGATAAAGTGCACCAGCCCCATCTTAGGACAAATCAGACCCTACCCAAACAGGGCTGATAATATGCTGACATTCTTCGTAATAATAACATATTTTGAGTCAACCTGCTACTTGGCATTACGCTGAGCTAATACGCACCACAGCGAAGAGTATCGGATACAAGCGGGTAAACGATGTTGAAATTGTGCTGCAGTTCATCAAGTATTTGCTTCCTGAGTATATAGTTACATAATCAAATACGACTCATGGGACTTCGTGAATGTAATATTCGGAACATGACTGGCTGGGTGCAGAGTAGTTCTCGGTAGATACATACTCCGTACACCGTACTCTATACTTTCGATCTACACGTGACTTATGCTGCGCAGATCGCGTTAAGCAAGTACCCACCAAAAAATTTGGCTCGGGAGACATACAGCATTCGGTGCGAAGACGGCAAATCATACGGTTTCGACCCGTTTTCTTTTTACAAGCAGAATGGGCGTCGCGAGTAAAAGAAGTGTCACAAAGACGAGGAGAAAGACGCGGTAGGTGTAGGTCTTCTGATTCCAACTGCACAAGTCTAACATTTTGCTAGGGATCTTGATCAAGTGAAAGCTGACTTGGCATCTGCAAAGCATCTCGGCCATTTCAAAGATACCAAGGCGAAGGAAGACCTGCCCGGTCTCGGTCGAAATTATTGTATACAATGTGCCAAGTGGTTTGATACGAATGCCGCACTGCTGGCCCATGCCCAGGGAAAACCTCATAAGCGACGGTTTGTTCTCAGCCATGTTCCGCACGAGAATGCTTGGTACTGACTGAATCGTGCCCTAGCCTGAAGCAGTTACGCGAAGAGACCGAAACCGCGAGACTTCCAGGAGGCAGATACATTTCTCCCGCACGCAATGCGATAGAAGAACCGCTCACGGAGCCACAAACTAGCGAGGATTCAAAAAATGGCAGCATTGTAATATGAGTAATGCACATTTGTGAGTTCTTGGGTTCATATCTGCGATTTGTCACCTTGTACACCGACCTCTCGCTCGTGCAAACCCACTCGATCGACCTTGGACGCCAGCCGTCGCTCGCCCTCTAGCTGTGCTACCTCGTGCAGCCGGCAAGCGCGATTGGCGATGTCCTTGCGGCACAGTTCGTGTCTTTGGCTTGCTTGATGCAGGGGGATTTTCAATGAAGGATACCTCTGTGGTCCTGTTCTGAAGTCAGCGATGCAAGGTCATCAAGCGTGTAGCATAACACGCAGACACAGTGGCGTCAACGAAGGAGGGTAAAGCTGACATGAAAGTGATCTCTGGTTCGATTTCTGCCTTCTGTGTCTTAGACAGCTGATCTTCTTGAGATCGACTGGGCCGGAACGATTCAAGAATGGGTGCCTTTATAACGAAATAGTTAGATACGCAGGTAATGTGGTGAAATTTGACTTCAATAGCAGGACAATACCTCTGGAAAATCCACACAGAACGCGTTCATGTTGAGCCCGTATAAAAAACTCGCAAAGCATTCGCTGAAGCGCGCCAAACTTTCATGCATGAGCTGAAAATGCATCATATTCGCCTCCAGGTCCGCCATTGCATCAGAGAGTTCTGCAAACGCTGTATCAAACGTGTTGAGCGGGAAAGGCGCATCGAAATCACCTGCGGTCCGCGCTGAATCACGAAATGAGGAGCGCGATGAGGGACGCAGCGGTGTGGTAGGCCGTGGCGTTCGTGAGCGTGAGCCGGAGCGCTTCGTGTTTGGACCTGTTTCTTCAAACGCCATTTTGCCGAGCCGCGTGTTGTCTTATCAAGGAAGGTAGTTAAATCTTGCGAAATTGCTAGTCTCGCTCAACTTTTTTGCGGCTAGATGTAGAATATTCTTCAACTAGAAAGCTTGACTCGAGGAAGCTGGGTTGCGGCTGGCAAGGTCATTACTTGATAGGAGTGCAAGAAGACGCGGTACCTACTAAGAGAGCTAGGTACCTAGCGTATGAGATGCTGCGGCACTATTTACTACGGCACGACCAGATAATTTGCCCCGCAAAATTTACAAGCAACCAATCGGTGGAAAAATGTATTGTATAAATAAATTTGTATAGCAACTTGGCTGTGGGGCGTTAGCCACCCAAGAGATCAGACAACACCCTCCTATTTAGGACTCGGCTGAGTTTACTCCTGCTCGACATTTTTATCAGATCCAATTACTCTGCCGCCAGCTTATTCTAAGCACCTTGTTCCGCCCTTCGAAGTTCATCCTAGCCGGCACATTTATCAACGTGACCGCGCGCAGCCAGCCAAACTATTTAGCTTGCGGGGAGCTTCGTACTCGCCCCGGTCGCCTATGAACAGAACTTTGATCGGGGTACTCAAAGTCGGAAGGCAAAATCCAGTTTTGAACACGCGCCAATTTTTCACGGCGTCTCTTAGAAGTGGCGTATGCAGCCGCCAGAAAACCCCTATCGCTAAGCTTTTGTGCAAAATCGAGATCAAAGCAAGCGCCCCGAAGTACCCGAGCGAACACAAGCACACACGGCAATATAATTCGTGCGCTCTTCGAAGCAGCTTTACACAGTCGCTCATTGTAATCGCCCTTGCTGCATCGACCGCGGCTGTATACTGGAGCCTCTGTTCGGACGGAGCTGAGACCGAAGAAATACTCGACTACTCCTCGCTCTCCACCATGGCGGCCACCCAAACCGATGCTGGTCATTTCGGCAACCTCTCTGCTGAGCAAGAGAAACGACTGCGGGAATTTTGGCGGGCTGTTGCTGACATATCTGGCTGGTCCGGAAGCGGTACGGCCGTTGCGCAGAATGCTGCGAAGAAAGCTGCCGCGCCGGAACCACAGCTAGAACAGAGCAGTGGCGGATGGGGCTTCAGCATGTTCCGAAAGAATGATGCTGCCGATCCCGCCGGTAAATTTGCCGCCGATGAAGATAAGTTTGGCCTCAATAAACAATACAGTGAAATCCTAGCCAAACAATCGGCTGAAAGCATCCGAGAGTCCATCTGGGAGATGACAAAGCACGATCACCCAGATGTTCTCGCGCTACGCTTTCTTCGCGCACGTAAATGGAACGTCCAGCAAGCCCTCGTCATGTTCATTACAGCTGTGGACTGGAGAAAGAATGAATTAAAGGTGGACAGTGAGATCATGAAGAGCGGTGAGGCTGGTGCTCTCCACGACGAACAAAATGGCAGCGGCGAAACGAAACAGGTGGGGGCAGATTTCCTCGCACAACTTCGCATGGGAAAGAGCTTCCTTCACGGTGCGGATAAGGAGGGCCGGCCGATTTGTGTTGTTCGTGTTCGGCTGCACCATGGCGGGGAGCAAAACGCCGAGAGCATCGAAAAATACACGGTTCATGTTATCGAAACTGCGCGTCTTCTCCTTAGTCCACCGGTTGAGACAGCGGTAAGGGGTTCATCTGTTCCAGACCGCGGAAATATTGCTGAGCACTCATACAGACAATCATTTTCGACATGACAAGCTTCACTCTGTCTAATATGGACTATGCTCCTGTCAAGTTCATGATTAAGTGCTTTGAGGCCAACTATCCCGAATCCCTTGGCGCAGTGCTTATCCAGAATGCCCCTTGGCTATTTCAAGGTAAGGAGACTCCAGGCCTGGTCATCTTCGGGAACTATCTAATGCATGGAAAAAAGGTGTCTGGCGCGTCATCAAACCTTGGTTAGACCCAGTTGTCGCAGCCAAAGTTCATTTCACCAATGGCAGAACTGGTCTAGAGGAGTACATCGCGCGAAACCAGATCCCCAAAGAGCTCGACGGTGACGAGGACTGGGAATATAAATACATTGAGCCCGTGGAAAGCGAGAATGTCGCAATGCAGGATACTGCTACTAGAGACAAGATTCTCGGGGAAAGATCTGCACTTGTGAGAAGATTTGAAGACGCTACCAGGGCTTGGCTTCGTGAGAGTGGCAGTGAGAACGGTAAGCAAGCTCGCGAAAGGCGTGATTCCATCGCAGCACAATTGAGAGACAACTATTGGAAGCTGGATCCCTACATCCGCGCCAGATCACTTTACGACCGCCAGGGCGTTATCGGTGCTGGTGGCGCCATCAACTTTTACCCAGCTGCAGTGGCGGCTCAGAAATAAAATGGTCTTGATAAGAAGGGTTGTGCATGGTACCAACTTTCTGCCACATCTCTCACAAGCATGAATTCTAGTTGTAAATGGAAAGCTCGCGGTTGGCAGCATCTCTTGATTGCGCTATGGATTGAATAACAGTCCTTTCAAATAATCTCACTCTACTCCTTACTTTCCGTACTCCTCACCATGTCTGCGCGCTGAAAACATCCGCTCATAAAACACAGCAGCTTGACCTTATTACATCTTAGTCTTGATCTCCTCGCAGAGAGCTTTGAGCTTGTCCATGTCACCGGCAGAAGTGGGCCAATTGATACCGAGGCCTTCTGTCTCACTCGGCTTTGGGATCTGGATTAAGTCAGTATGTGTCACAAGATGAATACGTCTATTCTTGGTTCGATTTGAAATACCATGTGGAAATGGACCTGGGCACAGAGAAATCAGTAGCTGTATCAGGGTGACGATGAAGTACAAATGGGCGAACTTACATGATGAACTTGCTGGTGAGCAATGGTCCCATTGTTCTGCAAAATGTTATAATCAGTAGCTCCCGTTGCAGATACCAGCTTCTTCAGAGTCGGCTATGACATCTTTCGTTAGCAATTGCAAATTTTGAAGTTCCTTAAATCAGAAGTTTGCTCACCAGAATTTCGGTCAACTGGTCGTCGGGAATATCTGCCAGTTTGGCACCGTGATACTTCGGAATGACAAGCTTCATTTTTGAGTGTGAGCGAATTTAAAGGTTGTACATAGCTGGAGCTTACTGCGTGCCCTTTGCTCAGGGGGCCGATATCGAGGAATGCAAGCGTCTTCTCACTCTCAAAGAGCTTCATGCAGGGAATTTCACCTGGACAGCGCGTCAGTAGCAGTCTTCAACGCTGCCAATGGGGAGAGGATTATATACCCTTAATGATACGGCAGAAAATGCAGGCCGCCATATTGAATGCCCCGAATCGAGAAAGCTTTGTTGTTTGGCCTAGATGAGCGTGTTCGCTTGAATAGGATGATGAGGAAGCTTGCGGAGGTGGCAATGGTTATCTAACTACCTACCTAGCGGCTGGAAACTCGGAGAGCGACAGTGGGGTTCGTTCAGATGGGGTAGGTTGGTCGGCCACGGGGCTTCCAGAATGCCGACGAGTTCGCTGCGACTTGCTCTTCTATCGAAGCCACTTGCCGGCAGCAAAGGATTATGACGAGCAGAAGATGGGCAGACTTGGATTCCGTGGCGAACCAGTTTGACGTTGCTTGCCAACTCGGCGCAGTAGTGAGAAAGTGATAAAGCCTTGATGCCCTTGGGAAAAGGCATATATAATGCAAAATAGTTGGTAGTCCGAAATGGAGTGGGACCTTCCACCGAACTCACCTCTTGCCTTTTACCAGATGTGACCGTGGGATTGGCCCAGTGAACTCCATTCTCCCAATCTTTGGCACTTTTCATCTGGAAGCTCCAGGTTCGACTTTCTTTTTGTTTATGTCAACCACAGACGAACGAAGCTGCGATGGTCTGTTTATTGGGTGAATGACTCCCATGGTCCTTGTTAAGATTTTTTAGCCACGATTTGGCCTGAATATAGATGAAGATATTCATCATGTCTTTTGCGATGACAGCTGCTTTAAACCTGGTTGGGAGGCTCATTAGGTGAGTGAACAAGTAAACAGTGGGCATTGGGAGGAAGACGCAGCATGCCACTGCATATCTATCGAAGAAATTGTAAGGAAATAAAACATGAGAGTTAGTTCTTTTATTCGGAATTCTCTTTGAAAGTGACAGGCGTCGTTGTGTCGTGGGTAGCTAACGTCGTTTGCGATGTGACGTATTTTCAAATCCCCCACACACCCCCACTTCCCACCTAGGTATGATGATGGGTGGCTGTGCCTCTTTTACCCAACATCTCGGTTACGGCACGCTCAGTGCTTTTTCTTAGGCGATTACCTGTCTACATAGGACCAAGGACTGCTACCAAAATTCTTCAGTGTTGAGGGAGCATCATATAGCCCGTACACGCTCCTCTTCGCCTTGCTGTCACTACGGCAAGCTGCCTCAGAGAGCAGCAGCAACGACTCCAAGACCAGAAGCATGTCCAGCTTTCTCAGTACCCCGCTGTACGGTGGTGCTGTGGTTTGTGATATCCCAGAGAAGTTTGCCGACGTTAGGTAACGCCGCTACTTTCCGAAAATGGCTATGCTATTACTAAGTGCCCTTCGTTTAGCAAGCTACGACAGGTTCCAGACAATCAAGAAGTATGGATCGACGAGGATGGATTCACCAGTATCATTTTCGACGTGACCGAACGCGTGGGAGAGCCAGGTAGAGGCTCCGAAATTGATGGCCGTGCTATTACGACACATCTTCAGGAGCTGCTTGGGTCCGGCATCGACGGCGTCAAGATCTGGAATACAGCAGAGACCGAGTTCAGTCGTCTGGAGTAAGTGACGTGTTATGTTGCCATATGACACTCCCTTTTCCAGAACTTCAACTGTTTAACATTTGGTACAGAGCGAAATACCCAGCGTACACACTTATTGCGACGCAGACGCCGAAATCGAGCCAGTCTAGAGAGCGATCGTCCGCCCCCGACTTCACCGCCATCATCATGACCCTTCTGCGACTGGAGAAATACAAGACAGACATTCTCATCACGATTAATGTTCCTCATATCAAAGGCGAATACAACGAGGAAGACGTAGACCTGCAGCTAGGGAAGCAAGGCAAGCTCATAGGTGATGCTGTCGAGTACTCTGCGCGTATTTGGAAGTCATTCAAGATCAAGGACTGGGATCTCTTCGTCATCGATGAGTAATCTCGCTAATGGCTTGGCAATCTAGCGAGGCTAGATCTAACAGATATGAGGATTCTCGCGTAATGATATGCTTTGACTTCAAGTGACCAAGATAGGAAATCAGACCGCAAGTGAAAGGCAATAGTCGTCGAAATCATTCGGGTGTGACTTGAACAATGGCATTAATAGTTGACAAGTTCAATTATATCTGCAGGTAGTCATAATACAGTATATTTACAATGATAAAGCTACGCATCCAACGTGCCCCAGGCATTCATTACTCTCCCAAGCCGAGACCATGTAGCTTGGCGGCAATATCACCAACATCTTCTTGTGTGTGCTGTTGCCCTATCGAATTCAATCTGTCGGCCCATTTTTCTGCTGCCATTTGCATGATGACTGTCTGAGGGCTTTCGGGGTTGTCTCGCTTCAGGGATTTCATTTCCTCTTTAATGAACAGTTGATACTCGCTAGGTTTTCCGCCGATTCTTGGGACAGGCTTGATTTGCATGAGTTTGCCTTTGCACCCCCTGCACCGATGTTTCTCTGGGTTGATGCTTTTTGAATGCCGTTTGTAGGTGTATGAGCAACCTTCACACCGCCACACGTACTTGAAGTCGATATCGTAATTGTGCTTCGTTGTAACTTTGATCCCCCGACTGGCAAACGTTCGCGAACACTTTCCTGCCCAGAGCTTGAATTCTTTACCATGTGGTTTGTTCGTCACGCTGCTGACCATGAAGTTGGCAAGGTGGCAGAATTCATGAGCCAGCACGTTCAAGAGCCTGCTTTCATCATCAATGACCTTCTCAGCAAGCTCAATAGATGCATGATGATTATAGGTGATAGTAGCGTCGGATCCGTCAGAAGGGGTGGTACGAATAGTCTCTTTTCTCCAGTTTGCGCGCCCGGCCGTTGTGTTGAGGGTCTTCGACCATTCAATCTTGACCCCCCCTGTCGACTTGGATAGCTGGGCGATTTTGCCGCCCGTAATTTTGTTGTCCAGCTCGCTTAGGAACTCGACAGCCAGCTTAGCCCTTGCAGCTTCGAAAGAAACTTTGCTAGTTTTTGTTGGGATAGACTGCTTGATTGGCGACCGCACCGCTGCTTTGACAGCTTTACGGGGGCTTTGTTCATCGTTCCAGCAGTCGACCAGACTCTGCCTCCAGAATTCGTCCTTTGCAGGAGTATGCGGGCCTTGTGGGATGCCAAATGTTTTCCGAGGAGATGCGAGGGGCTTCCATGGGACCGTCACTCCAGCATCAGAAATCTCGCCATCATGACCATGTCCATTGCCCCATAGCTGTTCATCAACCAGCTTCTCTGTCAATTCGAATTCATCTATAGTTGCTTTGTTCATTGCATTTAGATTCTCTTTTTCGATGGCCTGCGGGACGTGGGCTCGTGCGTGCATGAGTTGCCAATCAATCGTATCGTCGCTTTGCTGGCAGACGTTGGCACTCTTGGGTGAAAGTGGCAAGGGTTCGCACTGAAGAATGACTGCTTCTCCGCCGGTACCACCTTCGACTTGTGCGATTTGTGCCTTGGTCTCGGGGCGGGCCGTCTCGGCGAAAATGCTGTCTTCTAATATCGTGATGCAAGTGTCTGGCCTCAAACGAGCTATACGATGGGAGAACTCGGTGGGCTGGTTCGTAAGCTGGAGACTGGCGGGGAGGGTGACATCGCCGATGTCCGCCTCGGAAACTGATGATGAGGACGAATCGATATCGGAAAGCGCGGCACTGAGGAGCGTGGTCTTCACGATTGTGGTGTTGGTGCCTTGTCGTGTATGTTTTCTGTTGACTAGGAAAGCCTCTCCCGTTACTGGTTCGGGTATAGGTTTCATTCTCGAATCGGCCTTGCGAGGGGATATATTCTTGGAAAACTCTAGGACTTTCTTGGAGCTCTCGGCGGTCCACGGCTGAAACAGAGGGTTGGCGGCAGCGAGTCTCTCGCCATTCAATCGACGAACTCTGCGTGTAGATGGTTGTGCCGTAGACCGTGGCACGAGTTCTCTCCTGCGCATGGGAGTCGTGGGTGGTTCCGGACATGTCTTCTGGGACTCTTGCTCCAGCTCGGCGAGCTCGTTATATCTATCATGTTGTGCGAATTGGTCTATTAGTCTTGACATGCTGCTTGTTGTGACTTGTAGATACTGCTGTGGGCTGTTCTGAGGTAATAATATGAATAATATGGGCGTTATTGTCGACCGTTTGTTTGGGTTAGTTGCATGCGAGAGTACGACTATGTACTTGTGGTGGCGGGTTATTTGTGTACGTTGCCACGGCGACTACAACAAGGCCTTCTCATCACGTGATTTCGCGCGCAATCCGTCAGGGGCGCGCCATCACGTGCTCCGTGCGTTGCAAGGGAAGGGGCTGGGGCTTTCAAGCTCAGCTGTACCAGTTGACAATGCGAAAAAACTTGGCCAGGGGCGGGCCCGCTTTCCAGCGATAGGATCGATCTCATGGTCTCAGCTGCCAATATGTACCTCGCACTTGGCGCCAGCGCTATGGCGCTGAGACTAAAAGAAAACTCTTCCAGGAATGGGATACACCGTGCCTCGTATACAACTTGAGAGATGAATGCAAGCAGAAAGATCCCTCCCAAGATAGCGCCGAACCCAATTCCCTCGCCCTATGAACCTCCACTGGCTATTTAGACCATCACACTTGACGCTGTCTTGACGGAAATGAGGCGCACGCTTCAATGTAGAGCCCCCCAGACGTACAAAGAGGTAAATAACTAGGCAGGCCTCAAAGCTTCCTCTGCTTACTCCGTTAGTACCTACCTACCAAGAGGTAGCGCCGCGTCGCCCCCGGAATCGCGTACACGCACTGTCTACAGTGTGGCCACACATGTGGAGGCATTTTTTGACCACTAAAAGTCTATCTATAGCACTGGCTCGCGCGAGTGGGCCATGTGCATCGAATCCCAGCGGCCAGACTCCCTGTTTGCCACTAGTGTAATTGGCTTGCCATGTTGCCATGTTCCCTGCAGCACTCAATTCAAGGCAGGGAGAAGCTCTAAATACGCTCTACCAGTAGTTACGAAACCAAGTGGACTGTGCCCCTGACGGCTGAGTGAGAACAGGAATTATTTGGTGATGACACAATACCTTGCCATATTAGGTCCATATTGAACCACATTGTAGGTTATTGCAGTTGGGCTGTCGTATATTTGGGCATGAACGCAAGAACAGCAGACGATCACGGTAAACAGACGAGTCGAACACGGTAATGTGTCATCGGGGTTATCCTCAGACAAAAGGTCTTATTAAGGCAAAGGTCAATACAGCACAATTCCGGTGGTCGATCCTCAGCCATCGACTTTTCACTTCTTCCCATTTATTAACGGATAAGCCGGAGCTTGTGGGTCGTGGCAGACACTTCCCCTGGAATAAAGGCAGAGCCGTGGCACACTGGCACCCAGGTACGTAGGTACTTAGGTAGGTCCATTATTAGTACATAGGTACCTCACCTAGGTACCCAGGCACCTGTACCTACCTAGGTAGGGAGGGGCCACCGATACAGAATCACAGCACCGCCACATTCCCTCCTGGCCCCCTTCCTCCCAAAGATTTCTCGGCGGATTATTCGTTCTTCGTCTTTCAACATATCACCGCATCGCAGGATAGGAGACAAGACAAGACAACTGCTCTTTATGGGCAACACTCTCCTTCGCTGTTTTAACCGCTATCCTGCCCCACACTGCGTATAGCAACTGATCTCTCCTTTTCTTGTCAACATTCGTTCTCCAATCGGAGTCTTGCACTCAACAGGCAGTTCCTGCCGTCAACGTTCGCTTCCTGCGTCATTGTTTTCTCGACAATCGCGGTGCAGTTTCCGTGCCTGTGGCTTCCCAATCGCATCTTGTTGGCCCAGTCGAACCAGGTCGAATTGCTACCAAGCTCCAGTAACGCTGCTACTTAACGCGCGGATCTAGACACTGCTCAAACAGGAGCAAATGTTGTACGAGAATCGCACGTATGTCAACTGATCGGAACCATATCCTATTGCGCACAATACTCATTTCGCTTCTGGCAGGTAACAACAGCAACAATATGTCTGGTTATCAAGGTGGTCACCACGACCAGTACGACCAAGGCTATGGTCAGGCCGGACATGGCGACGGGTACTACCAAGATGATCAGTATTATGACAATGGTCACGGCGATCATGGTGCTCACGGCGATCACGGTGCCCATGGCGCCCAAGGCGATGGCTACTACGATGAATCGTGAGTGACCACAGTATGCAGCAAGTTCATGAGATTACCTAACCTTGAACCAGCGGATACTATCACGCCGATGCCAGTAACCCGTATCATCAAGACGGAGGCTACTACGATGGCCATGACCAGTATCAGGATGATTACTACAACAATAATCAGGGCTATTACGACGGCGACTACAATCAAGGATATGCTCAGGGTGGTCGTCATCAATCGGAGGAAGAATCCGAAACATTTAGCGATTTCACGATGAGGTCTGACATGGCTCGCGCTGCCGAAATGGACTACTACGGCCGTGGCGATGAGCAATATACTGGATACGGAGAGGGTGGTCGTGGCTATCGCCCGCCGTCTTCGCAGATGTCGTACGGAGGCAACAGGTCTTCCGGCGCCTCGACCCCTAACTACGGCATGGAATATGGCAACGGCTTGCCAAGCCAACGTTCCAAGGAACCATACCCCGCTTGGACATCTGACGCCCAAATTCCCCTTTCCAAGGAAGAGATTGAAGATATCTTCCTCGACCTTACCTCCAAATTTGGATTTCAACGAGACAGCATGCGCAACATGTATGACCATCTCATGACACTTCTGGACTCCAGAGCGTCCCGCATGACACCTAACCAGGCGCTCTTGTCCCTCCATGCCGACTATATTGGAGGTGACAATGCCAATTACCGCAAATGGTACTTTGCGGCTCACCTCGACCTAGACGACGCCGTCGGCTTTGCCAATGCCTCTACGAAGAACAGAAAACGCAAGGCCAAGAAGAGCAAAAAGAAGGGTGCTGATGCTGCGAACGAGACAGAGACTCTACAAGAACTCGAAGGCGATGATAGTCTTGAAGCCGCGGAGTATCGCTGGAAGACACGCATGAACCGTATGTCGCAGTACGATCGTGTTCGCCAGATCGCACTCTACTTGCTGTGCTGGGGCGAAGCCAACCAGGTCCGATTCATGCCCGAATGTCTTTGCTTCATATTCAAGTGCGCGGACGATTATCTGAATTCACCGACCTGTCAAGCTCTCGTGGAGCCAGTCGAGGAGTTCACCTTCTTGAACAACGTTATTACACCACTGTATCAGTACTGTCGTGATCAGGGATACGAGATACTCAACGGCGTTTACGTTCGCCGAGAACGTGATCACAAGCACATCATTGGCTACGATGATTGCAACCAACTTTTCTGGTACCCTGAAGGCATTGAACGTATCGTACTCGAGGACAAGAGCAAACTCGTTGACTTGCCTCCTGCGGAACGCTACCTCAAGTTAAAAGAGGTCAATTGGAAGAAGTGCTTCTTCAAAACCTATAAGGAATCGCGCTCGTGGTTTCACTTGTTACTCAATTTCAACCGTATCTGGGTTATTCATCTGACCATGTTCTGGTTCTACACTTCGCACAATGCACCATCGCTTATTACCTACAAGTACGAGCAGCAGAAGGACAATCAACCTCCTGCGTCAAAGCAGTTCTCGATTGTTGGCTTCGGTGGAGCTATCGCCTCGCTCATCCAGATTTTAGCGACGTTGGCAGAGTGGGTGTATGTTCCGCGTCGTTGGGCCGGAGCGCAGCATCTCACGAAACGGCTCCTTTTCTTGATCGTTATCCTCGTCCTCAATGTTGCACCAGGTATCAAAGTCTTCATGTTCCATGCCAACCGCAAGGCAGACGACCCGGAGAAAAGGAATTCCGACACACCTATCGACAAGGCCCTAGGTATTGTGCACTTCGTCATCGCTATCTTTACGTTTCTGTTCTTCTCGGTAATGCCTCTTGGCGGTCTCTTTGGAAGCTATTTGACCAAGAAATCCCGGCGGTACGTTGCTAGTCAGACCTTCACAGCCAGTTATCCTCGCCTGACTGGCAACGACATGGCCATGTCGTTTGGATTGTGGCTCACTGTCTTCGGTGCCAAATTTGGCGAGTCCTATGTCTATCTTACACTCTCGTTCCGTGATCCAATCCGCTACTTGTCGATCATGAAGATCGAGTGCTTGGGCGATAAGATGTTCGGGTCGAACACCGAAACGCAGCAGATTCTTTGCAAGCATCAGCCTACAATTGTTCTCATTCTCATGACCTTCACCGATCTGATTTTCTTCTTCCTGGACACCTATCTCTTCTACGTCATCTTGAACACTGTGTTCTCCATCGCTCGCTCTTTCTACATCGGTTCATCGATCTGGACACCATGGCGAAATATTTTTTCGAGGCTCCCGAAACGTATTTATTCCAAGGTGCTCGCAACGACTGACATGGAGATCAAATACAAACCCAAGGTCCTGATCTCCCAGGTCTGGAACGCCATTGTCATTTCGATGTATCGTGAGCATCTGCTTGCAATTGATCACGTGCAAAAATTGCTATACCACCAAGTCCCCTCTGAGCAGGAGGGCAAGCGGACCCTTCGCGCTCCGACCTTCTTCGTCTCTCAAGAAGATCACTCTTTCAAGACCGAATTCTTCCCCAGTCACAGCGAAGCTGAACGTCGCATATCATTCTTCGCCCAATCCCTGTCCACTCCGATTCCCGAGCCCGTTCCAGTCGATAATATGCCCACGTTCACTGTCATGATTCCCCATTACAGTGAAAAGATCCTTCTCTCCCTGCGAGAAATCATCCGGGAAGACGAGCCCTACTCCCGTGTCACGCTTTTGGAATACCTCAAGCAGCTGCATCCGCACGAATGGGAATGCTTCGTCAAGGACACGAAGATTCTGGCGGATGAAACGGCTCAAATGAATGGCGAACCAGAGAAGAGTGAAAAGGACACAGCGAAGAGCAAAATTGACGATTTGCCTTTTTACTGCATTGGTTTCAAGTCCTCTGCCCCAGAGTATACCCTTCGCACACGCATCTGGGCATCCTTGCGTTCCCAGACTCTGTACCGCACTGTCTCTGGTTTTATGAACTACAGTCGCGCCATCAAGCTCCTCTATCGTGTCGAAAACCCCGAAGTTGTTCAAATGTTCGGTGGAAACTCGGAAAAGTTGGAGCGAGAGCTAGAGAGAATGGCCCGCCGCAAGTTCAAGCTTGTCGTTTCCATGCAACGCTACTCCAAATTCAAAAAAGAAGAGATGGAAAACGCCGAATTTCTGCTCCGTGCCTACCCAGATCTTCAGATTGCTTACTTGGATGAAGAGCCCCCCCTGGCTGAGGGCGAAGAGCCTCGTCTATACTCAGCGCTGATTGACGGTCATTCGGAAATCATGGAGAATGGTATGAGGCGCCCGAAGTTCCGCGTCCAGCTCTCCGGTAACCCTGTGTTGGGTGATGGTAAATCTGACAACCAAAATCACGCGATTATCTTCTACCGGGGTGAATACATTCAACTCATTGACGCCAACCAAGACAATTACCTGGAAGAATGCTTGAAGATTCGAAGTGTTCTCGCAGAGTTTGAGGAGATGAAGCCGGATAACCAATCTCCCTACACGCCCGGTGTAAAGAACGACGTTCACACACCTGTTGCTATTCTTGGTGCACGTGAATACATTTTTTCCGAGAACATCGGTATTCTCGGTGACGTCGCTGCTGGAAAGGAACAGACATTCGGTACCCTCTTCGCCCGTACCATGGCCCAAATTGGTGGTAAACTTCACTACGGTCACCCTGATTTCCTCAACGGTATTTTCATGACAACCCGTGGTGGTGTATCGAAGGCCCAGAAGGGACTGCATCTGAATGAAGATATTTTTGCGGGTATGAATGCACTTGTCCGTGGTGGACGCATTAAGCACTGTGAATACTACCAGTGTGGCAAGGGTCGCGATCTTGGATTTGGTTCTATTCTTAACTTCACAACAAAGATCGGTACTGGTATGGGAGAGCAGTGGCTCTCTCGAGAATACTACTACCTCGGCACTCAGCTTCCTCTCGACAGGTTCCTGTCCTTTTACTATGCACACGCAGGCTTCCACGTCAACAACATGTTCATTATGCTGTCTGTTCAGTCATTCATGCTCACGCTGATGTCAATTGGGGCTCTTCGACATGAAACGATCCGCTGCGACTACAACCCGCAGAAACCGATTACGGATCCGCTGTACCCCACGAAATGTGCCAACACAGATGAGTTGATGGGCTGGATTTATCGTTGCATCATTTCCATTTTCTTCGTTTTCTTCATCTCTTTTGTGCCGCTCATTGTTCAAGAATTGACAGAGCGGGGTGTATGGCGTGCTGCCTTGCGTTTTATTAAGCAGTTCTGCTCCCTGTCACCGTTCTTCGAAGTGTTTGTCTGTCAAATCTATGCCAACTCAGTCCAGGCGGATCTGGCATTTGGCGGTGCTCGATACATCGGCACTGGTCGCGGCTTCGCAACAGCTCGCATTCCCTTTGGCGTTTTGTATTCGCGTTTTGCTGGACAGTCGATCTACTTCGGTGCCAGGTTGCTGATGATGCTTCTATTTGCTACTGCCACTGCATGGCAACCTGCTCTCACCTACTTCTGGATCGTTCTGCTTGGGCTCATCATCTCACCATTCCTGTACAACCCTCATCAATTTGCCTGGACCGATTTCTTCATCGATTATCGCGACTTTCTTCGATGGCTGTCGCGTGGCAACTCACGCTCACACGCTTCCTCCTGGATCACATTCTGCAGACTGTCCCGCACCCGTATCACTGGCTACAAGCGCAAAGTTATGGGCGATGCTTCGGCCAAGATGTCGGCCGATGTCCCTCGCGCTGCTGTGGCCAACATATTCTTGACTGAGATTCTCACGCCGCTACTGCTTGCTGCTACCACAACTGTCGCCTACCTATTTATCAATGCGCAGACCGGTGTTACAGACAATGACACCAATTCAAGCGTGTCGCCTAAATTCCCAATCGGGCCTACTGGCTCATTGATTCGGTTAGCAATCGTGGCTTTCGCCCCCATAGGCATCAACGCTGGCGTTCTCGCCGCCATGTTTGGTATGGCTTGTTGTATGGGACCAGTATTGAACATGTGTTGCAAAAAATTCGGTCCTGTTCTTGCTGGTATCGCCCACGGTGCGGCTGCAGTCTTCATGATTCTCTTCTTCGAAGTCATGTATGTTCTAGAAGGCTTCAGCTTTTCCAGGGCCCTTGCTGGCATTATCGCGGCCACCTGCATCCAGCGATTTGTTTTCAAACTGATTGTGTCACTTGCATTGACCCGGGAATTCAAAACGGACCAGTCCAACGTCGCTTTTTGGAACGGAAAATGGTACTCAATGGGTTGGCACTCAGTATCACAACCAGCTCGAGAGTTTCTTTGCAAGATTACGGAACTCAGCATGTTCTCTGCTGATTTCATTCTGGGACATTGGATTCTTTTCATGATGGCTCCACTGGTCTTGACTCCTCAAATCGATAAGATACACTCCATGATGCTCTTCTGGTTGCTGCCTAGGTATGCTGACTGATCACGATTTGGTTGACGTCTGTGCTAACGTTGAATGTAGTCGTCAGATTCGTCCGCCCATCTACTCGATGAAGCAGTCAAAGCTTCGTCGCAGGCGTGTAATTCGATTTGCCATTCTTTACTTTGTTCTCTTCGTCATCTTCCTGGCACTTGTTGTTGCCCCTGGTGTAATCGGCAAGAAGGTACTTGGCGACATGATTTTCAGAGCCCTAGGCGACGGTGGCTCAGACGGCATTGGCGGCATGCGTCTTCTGCAGCCATGGGGACTGGACAACAACAATACTGAAGGAAAGACTGAAACTGGCACAAAGGCTGGTGGTGGTGATGCGGCTGCGACATCTACGGACCAAGCCTCGAAGTTGCGATTATTTTAAGCTGCGCGCGTTCGAAAAGCAGATGTTTTGGGTCTCTACAAATTACTGTACTGATTATTAGATTGTTACCCTTGTTTGTGCCATCATTTTGATCATTTTATCTCGGATAGGGTTAATACAGAAGTTCTGCTTGGTACGGTTCGCCAAAATCGCGAAAGTCAGACCTGCACAGACAAGTCGGATTTGGGAGATTCTACGCACTACACTCCATACCAACGATCACCTACCTACCTAATAATTCTCTAGAGCCACGGGTTCAGACCTCACGGGCGAAGTAGTCCCTAGACAGACAACAACCACCTGCCTGAAGAGCTACTCGATCTGCGCTGTGCCTTAACACGTCTCCAATCCAATCTAAGGTAGCCATGTGGGGGACAAAAAAACGACTGGTTGTGAGAAGGCAGCTCACTTCCTTCGAGACCTGCTTCTAAAATGTCATTATCATCACGACAAGGCCATTCTAATATAATAAAAAGATTGCTATGGACCCTGAATCAATCAAATATTTAGCCTAATCTCTAACCATTTATTAGCTTCTTCTAGTACGTAGCTGTGATCAAGAACACAGCATCAATAATGAGCGAGCGTCGGTTTTTTTGGCCCCTGGGGGGTAGCTGTACTAGTACCTAGCTACGTAAATAGAGGAAGCCTCACTGAAACCAGTTTCAGCGCGTAGGTACCTTTAGGTACCTAGTTTCCGTACTTCTGTGGGTCCTAGGTACCTATGTAGGTACTTCATGCTAAGCAGCTACCTAGGTGTGATACGCAGCTGCAGGAAAGGTACCTATAAGTAGGTTATTTTACTACCTAGTATTTAGCCCCTATTCTAGGTACCCACCGGGAGTCATAGTTTTTTCAATCAACCACACCACTCTCTAGGTATGGACCATAACTGCCCTGCGTAACACTTCATACCTAGGTACCTACCTACTCCAGGGTGTCTGTCCACTTCCAACGTTTCGCGTCTACTCAACCTTTGCCATCAACCAGCACACGGCAACAAGTAACTAACTCCGTCATCAAGCTACCATGGATTTCGATAGCTTGAACATGCAGGCTAATGAATTGATACACGGGGCTTCGTCGCTTTTCCAGAAAGTGCCAGGCTCTGCTGTTTTAATTCGCTACATTCAATCAAGCTACCAGAACGACCCTGTTCGATCTGCTATCGAACTCATTCTGGTTCTCTTTTTCATTCGATATCTGCTGTCGCCATCCTACTCGACGCATAAGCAGAACTACGTCAAATTAAAGGAAGAGGTTTGTACCCAGCATGATGTTCGTACATGGATGATGCTGACATGATTTAGGAAATCGAAGAGCTGGTGGATGACTGGACTCCTGAACCTTTAGTTTCCGAACAGACGCCAATGGAGGAAATCGACAACGAGAAGCTTCCAATAATCGTTGGGTATGTCCCCTGTCGCGGGCGAAAGCACTGTGGTATTTACTTAGCCTCATGAATCTAATCTATCTCGCAGCCCGACCGGACCCAAAGTGAAGCTATCCACCGGCCGAACAGTTACGAACCTCGCCTCGTACAACTTTTACAACTTCAACTCGAACGAACAGATCAAGGAAAAGGCAGTTCAGACCCTTCGTACCTATGGCGTTGGACCTTGTGGCCCGCCGCAGTTTTACGGCACCCAGGACGTTCATGTCAAAGCGGAGGCTGACATCGCCGAGTATCTCGGTACGGAGGGCTGTATTGTATATGCTCAATCTTTCTCTACAGTCTCCAGTGTTATCCCTACATTCTGCAAGAGAGGGGATGTCATCATTGCAGATAAAGGTGTTAACTATTCCATTCGCAAAGGCCTCCAAGCTTCGCGAAGCAACATAAAATGGTACAATCACGGCGACATGGACGATTTGGAGAGAGCTATGAAAGCTATTGTCAAGGAGCAAAATAAGCTCAAGAAACTGACCCGCCGATTCATTGTGACCGAAGGACTGTTTGAAACGACTGGCGATGCAACCGATTTGCCCAAACTTGTCGAGCTCAAGGAAAGGTACAAATTCAGAATAATTCTGGATGAAACATGGTCGTTCGGTGTGTTAGGCCGTACGGGCCGCGGCCTCACGGAAGCGCAGAATGTTGATCCCCAACAGGTCGACATGATTGTCGGGTCCCTCTCGGGCCCTCTTTGTGCTGGCGGTGGCTTCTGTGCTGGTGCGAAAGATGTCGTTGAACACCAGAGAATCACTTCCTCTGCTTACACCTATTCAGCGGCGCTGCCGGCGATGCTGGCGATGACAGCCAGCGAGACTGTGCATCTTTTGCAATCAAACCCAGACATTGTCAATCAGTGTCGCGAAAACATCAAAACTATGAAGCTTCAGTTGGACCCTCGTAGCGAATGGGTTACTTGCACAAGCAATCTGGACAACCCTATCATGCTTTTGGTCTTGAAAGCTGAGGTGATCAAGGCACGCAATCTTAGTATTGACGACCAAGAACGCATCTTGATGGACTGCGCCGATGAGGTATGTACCGCCAGCCCAAGTCAGAGTACAAAATACTAATGTCTCTCCAGTCATTAGCTAATGGCGTAATGATCTCTCGACTCAAAACTCGCATGTATGCGAATGCCATGACAGCGAGGACCAGTGATTGGTTCGTCCAACCCGCTCTCAAAGTCTGCATCACGTCGGGGTTATCGAAAAAGGATATTGAAAAAGCCGGTGTTGCCATCCGAAATGCAATCAGCAAAGTTATGACGCGGAAGCCGAGCGGCAAATCCATGTGACACAACAGGTTGGCAACAGCTTCGATAATAGACAGTCTGATTAATGTGTAGTATAAGTTGAGTATGGTAATGATAATGCGGATGGTTGATATTCCAAAATACATAATAGTAATTAGTGCATTGAGACATTTGCCACGATTCTCGGATGCTTATGTAGGAAGCAATGTTTGGGTAACAAGGCAATGCCAGAGGCCTGGCCACCGTTCTGAAGAGCGGTTTGGCGAACGACGACTACTAAGTAGATACGAACCTACAGATTGCAATGCTTGATCCAACCGTATACGAAGAGGCTTGCAGCATGGGTGACGCTGACAGCTTTGGGTACGACATATTGAGCCACGAGTGCGATTGAGTGCCATGTCCGATTCAATGCGTCAAGCAAATGTCACATGGTGCTCGATAACGGCTATTGTATTTAGTTGGTTAATTTCAACAACTGCTATTTCCAGTAGGGCTCTCTAGAGATGGCAGCGCTTGCTACCTACATTATTCCATGCGTTAATGCCGCCTCGTAGCGTGCTGCTCTCCGTAGCAGGTAGTCTTTGTCTTAGAAACGGTAAGCAATGATGGGATGAAAGGCCAAGTCTATCGTACTTACTATTCAATCTTTCTTCTCATCCTACTTCGTGCTTTCTCGAGACAGAGGCACCGAGTGTGGGCCGTCGTCGCCAGCAGTTGCCTCGGTCCCAGCCAGCATTCCACGCCGCCACCGCTCTTGCTCTTACTTGTCTTAGATAGTGCTGCGCGACGCATTCCTTGAGCCTTCCGTTTTCTGGGGGTTTATATTGAATCTTTTGTACCTTAGTCCTCATTTGACGACCTTGACAACGTCAATGCATTGCCTGGCCTGCTCTTATTGCTATATGCCAGGCTTATTTCTGGGATCATCTTCTAGTTATCTACCTAGCATTGGCCTCCCTAAAACATTTCTGTGGCCTCCTTTCTCACACGCTCATTCATTTTCTATTCTTGGATTTTCTATGATCTCAGTTGTTTGCTCTATATACCCATTGTTCAGACATGGCTTTTGGCCGAACCCTCATGGCTACCCTGTCCACCACGCTGCTCGTCGCTTGTCACCCCGCATGTCAGATAAAGCTGGAGAGTTTGGGGAAGAAATATCCCGTCTAACAATTAGCCAAGCTAGCAAATATTTTGACTCGCGCGGCACCGACTCTCATGGAAGATTCGTTGTTTTCGACTCAAAAGTTGACACTGCCGTCTACATGCCCGAGGTCGTTGCCCGGGATGAAGAAGATGAATCCACAACCACCACTAAGACAGTTCTGCATCCTAATCCTCATCTAAGCCTGATATCGGACTATCAGTTGGAAACCTACCAATCCCCAGTGAGTCCACAGTTATAACGACTGTTACGTCTTTCTCCACGCAGACTGTCACCGTGGCCTCTCCGACTAAAACGTAATCCGGTAGTCTTCAGTCACCTAGTAGCCACGTGCCGTCTGCCCGCAGAAATTCTTCCGAACTTTTTGGTGTCTCTTATTCTCCATATCGCGCCGACCAAGGATGCAAAAGGCAAGCAGATATTGACAATGACATGGAGCAGATCGCTGCTCATTACTCTGTCATTCGTGTCTATGGCACAGACTGCGATCAAGCCCCAATAATGTATAAGGTTTCTTTGGCAAGGGGATTGAAGCTGTTCCTCGGTATCTGGGAGCTTTTTGCTGAGTTCTGGGACGTGGCCCACACGTGTTGGCAATGAGCTTGTCAACAATGGTAGAATATTCCCTTGTGACATCATCAAGGCAGGAAGGTCTGCTCGTTCTCGCTTCGCGCGGCGGGCTACAAGGGTCCCGTTGTGACTGTTGATACCTTTATGGCTGTTCAGGCTCACCCAGAACTCTGTGATGCTTCCGACTATTGTGCCATGAATGCCCATACGTTCTTTGATAGCACTATTGCTGCTTCCCAGGCGGGACGTTGGTTAGTTGAAACCATCGATCGCGTCAAGTCCGTTCTGTCCACCTCTAAGAGAGTTGTTATCACCGAAACTGGCTGGCCGACCAAGGGAATCGCCAATGGTCTTGCTGTTCCAGGCATGTCTAACCCAACGATGTCTTTAAAATCCATTCAAAAGGGTTTCGCCGATACTCTTGGAGATAAAATCCTCTTCTCCGCCTTCAATGACCTCTGGAAGGCCAAGACTGCGTCAATATTTGATGCTGACCGACTTTGGGGAATTAACGGCGCTATTGCCAAATGCGACTTGTGAACGGCTTTAAAGAATCCTCAATTATACTCAAGCTCCTTACCCGACCGAACCGTCAGAGACAACTGAATCGAGCTTTCTCACTACGTGGCAGCTACGCTAGTTCGGGTATCAGCGATATGTTTTACACCACTGGGCTAGGCACAAGAAGTGGACGGCGTTGTTTCGACAAATCCTCCTCCTTTGACAGACTATCTTTTTATCATCCTATTAATTTTTCTATCCCTATCTGGCTCTCCGGATAAAAATCCGATTTCAAAATCCGGTGAGGTGCAACCTGAGCAGTCCTCTGGCGTGCTCACCCGATCATAGCGGGCAAACCTCATGGGATGCTGGGCTTGGTGATAAGATCGGCTGCCTCCATGATCTCATTCATCGGTATTGAGTGGTTCGCGCTGGAGTTAACTCGGTAGGAACTCAGCAAATGGACGTGAATATATTTGTTTATCCTATATATCCACCCCGCAACTAGGCGGACGTAGGGCCCAGGATACGTGTTCGCTAGTTCAAATTTTACACTTTTAGAAGGTCATAAATAAAGCTATCTAGCTCAATTATGCGAAACTTATCATTCCATGTGGCAGTCCAGTCAGTGTTCCTCCATGAAGACGATAGACTCCCACGCCAGGCGACGAGCTCGACGTTCCAGCCCATACGTAAAGCTCTCTCGACGTAGCGAAAGAATCCATCTGAATATTGCGCCGGTTTTGCGTCGCCAGTGGCCAAGACAATGGTGCCCTGTTCCTGGAAGTGCTCCATTACGGCCTCGGCGATGCGCGTCTGGAGTGTTTCGTCAACAAGATCTTCCACATATCTGCACAAGGATCTTGAGCCGGTCGTGGACAAGAATTCTACCCGCGGCGCATTGAGACCACCGTTTTCAATACATTTGCGCTCCCTCACGTCCACTTGGTACCCAAGTTTACGCAAGTCTTGCACATATCTAGGCTCTTTTCGACCGGGAAGAATAGAGCACCCGACGTGAAGGCCGCGTGAGAAGCGACCACGAACAAGTAATTCTGTCAAGAATTGTAAGTTGAGTCGTGGCAAAGGTGAAAATCTTGCTGCGTCTGCAATACGGCATCTCTTCTTAAGTGCTTTCTGGAAGCCGATTTCGATATTCGACATGTCCAAAAAGATGTGAACGCCATGCAGCGAATTTGATGGAAATTTTCGCGTCAAATAACGATCTTCTGTAGAGTATGGAATGAGATTTCGAGTGAGAGATTGGTGAGCTCCTTCAACAGTACGCGCGGCGTCGAATATAGGTAATTGAAGGGTTTTGTCGGCTAAGTCGTGCGTCTGTATGCGCGTGAGCTGCGAAGTGGGGTTTTGCTGCCTCTGCAGACCGATTTGCCTGGGGCGATGCTCGACAGCCGTTAGAGATCGGTGTAAAGATGCTTCGGATGAACCAGATGTCTCGTTAGCAAATGCGTTCCCCGTCCTGGAGGATGAGTAGCCTTCGGAATCCGAAACAGAACGTAGCCGAGTAGATGTGTAGCATGTCGAATGAGAAAAGGTGTTGGAGGCTGGCGAAGTTGTACCATATTCTTGCTTTGGTGCTGAGTTCAGCGTCCGTAATTGATTGACTATTTTTGACAGATCTCCGAGTCTAGTGCCGTCTATTGAAGGGAGCTGATGGCTCAGGATGTGATGGGGCGGATGGAAGTCCATCGTGGCGGATCGTAAGATAGCAAAATCGCCAAGCTTTGGACAAGACTGAGGCCTGGGCTGCAATAGTGTTATTGGCTTCGACAGGCCGCCGTCGTACATTCCCAATGTTGCTCCCTTGTCATCATGGCATGGCAGGTCGCCAATCATAATGTGGAATCGGAGCAAAAGAACGTCTTGTAACCATCAAACGAGAAGAAGCGCAACAATTGCACGAGGCTGAGGCGGGCATGAGTTCGCGAGCAGATAACGTATTCTGCTGGTCGTAGTCTGCTGGAAAGAAAGGCCAACGAAGGAAATCCGACTTTTGGTGACCAAGTTTGAAGCGAAGCAAAGATACAGGCGAAATGGAGTAACAGCACACGACAAGATTGTGTCTTGAGAAAGGTGAGAGCAATAGAGAACGAGGGAGAGACAAGGCTGAGCGTTGAAGATGATATACAATGGCAAAGTACGGTACAGTACCATTATCAGTTGGGGGAAATGCGCTGCGAATTGGGTGAGTTCGAGTGGCCAATATTAATACTGTCAAACTTGGCCATTGCAATGACGAGGAGATAGATAGTGCATGAGTCAATTGTGGAGATTGCCACCAGCTAGGCGTACTTGGCAAGGGTCAGTTGACTACGAACGGAAAACACGCAGAGCATCAGTCATAAGTTATTGAACGAGTAAGTACATCGAATAGTATATTCGACGGGTATCAAGGAAGAATACACAGGTCTTGAAAAGACAAGCTCTTGCGTTGCAAGGAAATATACCTCTCTGCGGATGGTCGCGGCCCTCGCTCTATAGTTTCCAACATTTCAACAGCACTTTCAATGACACAGAAGAGGCAACAATACCTTTTTACCGACGGGCATCCAGACTGGCTCTAGTGAGATCCAGGCTGGGCCGAATGGAGCTGCTAGAGCTCCGTCGGCGCCTCGCCCGTTGTTCACTAGGATCACCCGGCTTTAAACCCGTAGTTCTAGCGAAAAGGTTGAGAATATCGGTCAATGAAACAACACCAGTTAGCTTCCCAGAAAGGCGGGCGCCGGCCAGCGCAGAGGCTGGAACTGCAGCTGCGAGCGCTGGAGATGCTGGCGCTCCTGTAGAGGACGCTTGCGCAGATATCAACGGGGTTGCTGGAGCAGAGGGAGAGGGTGACGCCGATTCAACCACCCACATGCGATGTGATCTTGTTGCCACTAATTTGGCAACAGTGTGGGCCAGACTGGAATTAGGGTTGACATAGAAAACCGGAAAGGTGTCCTGCCCCTTTTCAACGCCACGCTCATTCAGAATAACAGAAATGAAGTGCATACAGGACGAGTCAAGAAGAGGAGCGCTTGAAGTGTTCGTGAGATGGCGAACATCCTTGTTTGAAATGTTGCCAACTACGTTATGACCATTGTCAACAACGGCAACACTCGTCAGCCCTTCTTCGTTCATCGTTGTGAGGGCTTCTGAAAGAGGTGAATTAGAGCTGCGGCAGGATTAGCGGCCACTATTGCGCACAGCACAAACAAAGCTTGACTCACTTGACTGAAATTGTTTTTTGCGTCCCTATGCCAAGATCACGTAGCATAGCGGGGTAGAGTCGTTCGATTGTTGGAAAGTTCACACCCTCATTCCAGAAGAAATCGGCCACACGCAGCTGGCTCATCACACCAACGACATGATTGGACAAGTCAGAAATGACTATTCGGTGTATTCCGCTGCCGAGAATTTCAATGGCCTGTGCTAGACTACTGCTGGCATCAAGCTGCACTGTCGCTTCTCTACAAAATATTGGTTGCAATGTACGTAGAGGTATTCTTTGGTTTTGCTGGGCCTTGGATATGATATCGTTGAAAAGAGCAACTTGATGATCCTCGGGCTTCGTTAAGCCGACGACGAGGAGAAGGTATGTATTCAAATCGCTGAAATCGAAAGTAGATGTGACGCTATTTGAGGTCTGGGAGTCGCGGACAAGGACGGCGTTGGTGGGGCATTTCAATAGCATCTGGACAGTGTTAGCTTGCAATATATTCGACATCAATCATGATAGGAAAGGTCACCTTTGTCGCATCCTCCACACTGTCGTCCAGCTCGACCCAGCGAACATCTTCTGGGCAGACGAGCTCGCCAACCGTGATGTCTCTCCAATCCCGACCGCTGAATCTGTGGTTGCTATGCTTTTTCGTTGGCGGATTGTTCATCAAATCTTGAACGGCGGCTTGCGTCAGTGACGGGGGTCGGTGTCTAGGTGAAGATGGCATAGTGCGCATATTTTCAGCGAAGCTTTGCCGGTGTGTGGGAATATTGACGTTGGAATTAGATGGACTGCGTCGGGGGGTTTGTCGAGGTGCTGATGGAGCCGTTGTTGACGCACGAGATGATTGCTCGGGTAGCGAACAATCGCTTTGATCTGCGGTTACTCGTGCACTAGCAGCTGGGGAAGATGACATGATGATGGTGATGTAAGTTTTCTTCTGAGCTAGAGGTAGTTTCGCGTGCCACGGTGAGGCGCCTGGATTCTCTGCTTAGCGGGGGCGGGGACTGTCGCCGTCTCCGGAACTCACGGGGCGGGGCTTAATAATACACACAAAGCGAAACGCTCATACCAGGTTTATCTTTCTATCCATCAATCACTATGTACCTACCAGAACAGCGATATATTAAACTCGACCGGTAAGGATCGCTATTGAATACTAATCTTGATTAGAAAGCTTTATCCACGGCGAAGAAGTCTTTCGTACCAAATCAGTAGGCACAGCACCACACCACCCGGAAGCTTACAAACTACAAGTCGCAGCCAGTGACGGCGAAATGCCCCTAATAAGTCAAAAGGTACTTCTTGTTGTCTGAGCAGATGTAGAACTCAACTACTTTGGAAGCTGAATGGGGACGGCTCAGTTACATTTGGTATTACAAGACACGCTCGTCTAGGTTTGCAGTATTGCGACTGGCTCAGCTGCTCCTCGATAAGCCACCAAACAGAATGGGAAGAGCCTAACAGGTAATTGCAATTCGGCTGAACATCGCATCTTGCGTTCCCACACGCGTGCTATCATCACGAACGAGTTTGCGGAAACCCCACTGAATGCTCGATATCACGCGCTAGGTACCTTTCGCCACGCCAAGTACGCGCGGACGTTTATAGCAGGCTGCAACGCCAGTGTATAGATGCCACAACTAAATTGCGCTTTATTATTCGAGACTCGTTGCGCTAGGTAGCAAGGTCTGCGTGGACTGCTGTTCTGCTCTGCTACATAATCAGCTTTTGTTGGAACAGTGCCAAGTTTAAAACTATCTGATTCTGGTGGCATAGGTAGGGAGCCACTGTAGCTAGGCTACTCGTCTGTACGTACCGGTAATCGGTGTGTATACGTCCCCATCAAATAAGTAAATCGGCATCAGTACTTCGTACCTGCAAGTCGCGATGTGAGCCCAAGGCGGTGGACGCGCCACAGCTCAAACAAAATGCACCGCCACATTGTGCCACAGCCAGGAAAAGCCGTCACCGCCCGTCGCAACCAGCCTGCGATAACGACCTTTAGAAAATACTGGAAGGAAATCGGTCCTGTTTTTTTGTATTGGCTTGAGTCTTTGTAGTCCGAACATATCCTCCTTTGAATATCGGGTTCCTCTCAAGGAAAGGGGAAGAACCTCTAAATAGCGATTTCCTTTGCTTTTGGTGGGGAATTTTTGTACCTACCTGCTAGGTAGGTACCTAAATATTTCCTGGCCGCTGTAAACAGCTACAAAAAATTATTGGCATTTTTCCTCGCCTTTCCCCCTCCATAACCCTCCCCTCGCGGCCACAGCGCGCGTCCGGATACATACCCAAACACCAGCTGCTTGACTGCCTCCTGCCGCGAAACCACTCTGTTCTTCGTTCCTTACTTCTGAGTACCTTGAATTCGGCGGTTCCTATCACCAACTGAGCTCAACACAGCGTCCCAAGCGATCTGGTGCGATCCCCCTCCCCCGCTCAAATCTGTACACAGCCGCTCACCTCTAGCCAGCAACAGATCGCAGGCGCGGTGAAAAAATTACATACCTGTGTTTGTTATTTTGTCACGACCCTTTTCTACGCTGTTTTACTTGATCCATATTTCCACATCAACCGCCATCATGTCAGTCCTGTCTGCCGACATTCACGCTGAGCTGGCGCAGATGCTCCAGGGCCTCCAGTCCGCCGACAACTCTATCCGGTCGAGAGCCGAGGAGCACCTTCAAAGTAACTGGACCGTCACACGCCCGGAAATCCTTCTCATGGGTCTCGCCGAACAGATCCAGGGCGCCGGAGATGAACAGGTCCGATCTGTAGTCAACATCTCCGATTCTCGCGACTAATCTGCCATAGACCCGATCCTTTGCCGCTTTGCTGTTCCGACGAATCTCCTCCAAGACCCGAAAGCTTGATAATGGACAGACCGTTGATATGTTTCTTGCAATTGCCAAGGACCAGGCCGCCGTCATCCGTCAGAAGCTACTAGAAACATTGGGCAGCGAGACGGACAGAGCCGTACGCAACAAAATTGGCGATGCGGTTGCGGAAATTGCGCGCCAGTACAATGAAAATGGTAGGCCTGGCCCACGGTCTAAGCCGATATCAGTGTTTTGGGTGGTGGTGCTAATGCTTCACAGAAGATCGTTGGATTGAAGTGCTCCAGGCACTCTTCCAGCTCACACAAGCACCCGAGGCTGACAAACGCGAGACGGCTTACCGTGTATTTGCCACCACTCCCGATGTCATCGGCCAAGATCAGGCCGATGCTGTTCTCCTTGCCTTCCAGAAAGGATTCAAGGATGACGCAGTCAATGTATGTAGATCAGAAAGCAACATTTCCCCAAGCACCTGCTCACGCATTGTACTAGGTCCGTCTTTCCGCAATGGATGCTTTCGCTGCTTTCTTCAGGAACATCGACAAAAAGAGCCGAACTAAGTACTCTGCCTTGATACCGGATGTTCTTAACATTCTCCCGCCCATCAAAGACTCCCAAGAATCCGACCATCTCAGCAAAGCTCTCGTCGCGCTCATTGAATTGGCTGAGATTGCCCCCAAAATGTTCAAGCAGCTTTTCCAAAACCTCGTCCAGTTTTGTGTCTCTGTCATCCAGGACAAAGAACTTGACGATGTCTGCCGACAGAATGCTCTTGAGCTTATGGCCACATTTGCCGAATACGCCCCTTCAATGTGCCGAAAGGACCCTTCGTTCGCGTCCGACATGATTACTCAGTGTCTAAGCTTGATGACGGAAATCGGTGAAGACGACGACGACGCTGCGGAGTGGCTCGCCTCTGACGATGTAAGAGATAAAGCAAGATCTGAGTCAAAAAGATCGATACTAACATGTACGATTGCAGCTGGACCAGGACGAAAGCGATCAAAATCACGTTGCTGGAGAGCAAACCATGGATCGACTTGCCAATAAACTAGGCGGACAGGCTATTCTTGCGCCCACGTTCAACTGGCTACCCCGTATGATGCAGTCGGGCTGGAAAGACCGACATGCTGCTTTGATGGCCATCTCTGCCATCTCCGAGGGCTGCCGTGATCTCATGCTTAGCGAACTGAACCAAGTGCTGGATCTTGTCATTCCTGCCCTGCAACACCCGCACCCTCGCGTTCGGTGGGCCGGCTGTAACGCTCTTGGCCAGATGAGTACGGACTTCGCCCCCACAATGCAGAGCGAATATTATGACCGTGTCTTGAAGGCAATTATCCCAGTGTTGGACTCGCCTGAGCCTCGAGTCAAGTCTCATGGTGCTGCCGCCCTGGTTAACTTCTGCGAAGAGGCTGAAAAATCCACCCTGGAGCCATATTTGGATGACCTGCTGTCTCATCTCTTCAATCTCCTTCAGAGTGATATGAGATACGTGCAGGAGCAGGCTCTCTCCACTATCGCTACTATTGCTGATGCCGCCGAGGCTGCATTCTCCAAGTACTATGACACTTTAATGCCGCTCTTGGTGAACGTACTGCAAAATCAAAGCGAAAAGGAATACCGTCTTCTCCGTGCCAAGGCTATGGAGTGCGCAACGCTGATCGCGATTGCCGTTGGAAAGGAGCGACTTGGTCAGGACGCCATGACTCTAGTCAACCTGCTCGCTAATATCCAAGCCAGCATTACTGATGCGGATGACCCTCAAGCGCAGTACCTGATGCACTGCTGGGGTCGCATGTGTCGTGTTCTTGGCGCCGACTTTGTGCCTTTCATGACCAGCGTCATGCCCCCCCTGCTTGAGCAGGCGATGGCCAAGGCTGACATTCAGCTGCTGAATGATGACCAGGAAGCTGAGGCTTTGCAAGGTGAGGAGGGCTGGGAATTTGTTCCTGTGAAGGGCAAAATGATTGGCATTAGAACCAGTACCATGGAGGACAAGCACATGGCGATCGAACTACTTGTTGTATATGCGCAGGTGCTCGAGGGGGCCTTCGCCCCGTACGTCGCCAACATCATGGAAGTCATCGCTCTGCCCGGTTTGGCATTCTTCTTCCACGATCCCGTCAGATACATGTCGGCAAAACTGGTACCCCAGCTGCTGAGCTGTTATAAGAAGGCCTACGGAAGCCCATCTAATGAGCTGGCCGGATTGTGGAACGCAAGCGTGGAGAAACTGATTGAAGTCCTCGCCGCTGAGCCTGCTATTGATACACTGGCCGAAATGTACCAGTGCTTCTATGAGTCCGTTGAGGTGGTGGGCAAAGACTGCCTCAATGCAGACCACATGACCAAGTTCATGGATGCTGTTCACTCCACGATTGTTGACTACCAGGAGCGCGTTGCACAGCGAGCAGAAGAAAGAGAGAGTGCCACGGCGGATGACGTGGAAGATGACGCAGAGGAGACACTCATTGCCATTGAGGATGACCAAACGCTCTTGTCAGACATGAACAAGGCATTTCACTCTGTCTTCAAGAATCACGGGGCCACCTTCCTTCCAATATGGGAAAAGCTCCTGCCAACATATGAAGGGTTTCTAACTTCTCCCGACCCTACTCAGCGTCAGTGGGGCTTGTGCATCATGGACGACGTGCTTGAGTACTGCGGTCCGGAAAGCATTAGATATGCCAACTATATTTCACAGCCCCTTATCGATGGATGCCAGAATCCCTCGCCTGCTGTTAGACAAGCGGCAGCCTATGGCGTTGGTGTCGCTGCTCATCGCGGAGGTGCAGCCTGGTCTCAATTCTTGGGTGGCGCTCTGCCCATCTTGTTTCGGGCTACACAGCTCTCCGATGCACGTAATGATGACAATGTCTATGCTACTGAGAATGCCTGTGCATCGATTGCCAAGATTCTGCACTACAATGCCAGTAGCGTTGGCGATGTACAGGCTGTTATCACACAATGGATTGAGACTTTGCCGATTACCAATGATGAAGAGGCCGCCCCGTATGCCTATGCGTACCTCGCAGAGCTTATCGATCAGTACGTTGCTCTCTATAAGGACATCAGAAGAGATACTAATTCAGGTCACAGGGGCAACCCAACTATTATGGCCCAAGCATCTAAGCTATTCGTCTTCATCGCACAGGCTCTTGAGGCTGAGACGTTGCGAGGCCAGACTGCAAACAGAGTCGCCATAGCGACCAAGACAATGCTTACAGCTGCTAACGTCGACCCTATGCCATTGCTGCAGCAGTTTTCCTCGGATGCTCAACGCACAATCATGGGCTTTTTTAGCTAGAGGAGCAGGCAGAGAGGCTCGATGTCGGGCCGTAGATTTAGTTATGGAGTTGGTATGGAAAGGAGATGTGTCGAAAACGTTATCAAGGTAGACAATATCTATTGACAATGGGAAATGCTTGAGCTGATAGAAATAAGGCCGAGTTGCATATGAAGAGCTACGTAGGATCATGAGTTAATTTGCAAATTTCATTTCTCAGAGGGTTTCTCCCAGGAACAAATGAACATGTCTGTATATGGTCTGAATAATAGCGACAAGATCTTGGGCATTAGAGCTATGGACAAAGCCTCAGCTGGTACCTAATATTTTAAAAGGTGGCAGTATCAATTGGCGCAGAGATTCACTGAGGCTCAGCCTGCCATGCGCAATGCAGCCAGAAGTACGCAATGGCGCAGACCTGCCTTCCGTTGATAGTGATAGCTACTAAAAAGCCGTAAAATGCACCTAGGTAGGTAAATGAATTTAGGTAGCAGCCTGTCACGCGCCCGATGGGTAAGTGCGGGAGTTTAGGTTGGTACCTACCTACTACCTAAGGTACGGCACCATATGCTGTGCTCGCGCTAACTGAATACTACCTACCTACTAAATATCCGTAATTAACTACCTAACGTGTCTGGTAGGCTGGTAGCTAACAAAGTGGGGGACAAAAAAAGATAGCCGATAGAACAGCAATTGTCTTACTGAAACCGCTGTCATCTCGATAAAGGGATACCTGAATGAACTAAACTAGCTGTAAAATTCTATCTATATACGTCGATTCTTGAATGGGAAGACGTATTGTTCTGTGTGTCCTGAGTGTCAATACCGGCAATCTTTTTTGTCCCCCTTGGGGGGGGGGGGGGGGGGGGGCATGGTTTGTGTGTGTGGGCTTGGAAGGGTGGGCGATATGTAATCATTTATTATCGCCTCTGGGCTTTCGATTAGCACGGCGTTTTTACAACTGTCAAGCCGTGGCTTCGTCTAACACCGCTGCGTACCACACTTTGCGCGATTCCTGATCAACGGCCTTCGATAAAAGCGGCTACAACAGCCTGGAGAGCCCGGCGACCGCGATACGAAACCCGCTCTACCCGCCAAGAATTTACCCAAGAGGCGTGCCGTTGTGCGCCTCTACTCCGCCAGCACATCCCGTCATACGCCACCGTCGCTTTTACCGCTGCCAGAATAACTGTTCCGATTACTCGTCATCTATCTGAATCTAGATCTACCGAGAGATCACTTTGCGAGATCAAACGGCATTCTTGCTTGCCTCCAAGTGCGTTGTCAACTTTCAGCCCCGACCGTAAAACACCGCAACGAACTAGGTCTGTGTGACCGATTACATCCGCGTTTGGGACGAGGATCACGGCCCAGATGCAGCCACGATGGAAGGATACTACCCTCCCAATCATCTCCCTCCTCGGGAGCAGCAAAGGCAGCAGCAGCAGCAGCAGCAGCAGCAGCAACAGCAGCACCAACAAATGCCATCGGGCATGGGCATGCCGCGCTCCAACACATTCAACAACCAGATGATGGGCAACCCCACCCTACTGCAGCGCCGCGCGAGCGCATCTATTGGCTTCGGGCCACAACAGTTGTCGGATGCGGTAGATGCCAGACGAATGTCGTTGGCGGCAGACCGAGGAGCTATGAATCCGCCATCAGCAACTGGGTCTAGCAACTTCATGGGATTTCAGCCTTCACCGCAACAGCTCAACAACTTCTCCATGCTAGATGCTTCCAACATGGGCAACATCATAGCTGATGGCAATAGCTTCCCGGATCTATCCCCCGATGCCATGGGTAACCTGGTATCTGCTCAATTTGCCAACATAAATATGGGAGCAATGTTCTCCAACGCTGATCCGGGCTCGAGTGCCGTACTCGGGGGCCAGATTTCACCAAACGCTATACAGCTTTCCATGACCTCTAACGATACCTTGCAATTCAACAATGCGGCACAATATGACGCTTTCACGAACGCACAGGACAACACAGTTCCAGCTCCTCAACAAATGAACCAAGCCAAAACTGCCCCGGATCCAACTCATGATGCAAGGACTGGCGCGTCGGCCCCTGCCGTCGATCAAGCGATACGATCACTTCCCCGTCATGAATCATCCGCCGGCTCCGCTGTTTCGCCCGCCCAAGAAAAGACTCCATCAACAGGAGCTACTCAGCCAAGCACTTCATCTGTCACTACGACCCCGAACGCTACAGCAAATTCCAAGGAACCTCGTGAGAAATCAATCTACTCTAAGAGTGGCTTTGATATGCTCAAGGCTCTCTGGCTCGTTGCGTCCAGGAAGAACCCCAAGATCCATCTAGGAGCTGTCGACATGTCGTGCGCATTCGTTGTGTGCGACGTTTCCATGAATGACTGCCCAATCATATATGTCTCTGACAACTTTCAAAACTTGACGGGATACAGTAGCCACGATATTGTTGGTCAAAACTGCCGTTTCCTTCAAGCTCCTGATGGGAAAGTCGAAGCCGGGACCAAGCGCGAGTTTGTTGACAATGGTACAGTCTTCAATCTCAAGAAAATGATACAAGAGAGACAAGAGGTTCAACAAAGTCTCATCAACTACCGCAAGGGTGGCAAGCCGTTCCTTAACCTTCTTACGATGATTCCAATACCCTGGGATACGGATGAGGTCCGTTATTTCATTGGCTTTCAAATTGATTTGGTTGAGTGTCCTGATGCCATTGCCGGGTCTGAATTTGGTGGCGTTGCCGTAAATTACAAGCACAGCGATATTGGTCAGTATATATGGACGCCGCCGTCCTCTGCATTCTGGGAGGCCGACAACGGCCAGACTCTGGGTGTTGATGATGTGTCAACCATTTTGCAACAGTTCAATGCGAAGGGCATCGCATCAGATTGGCATCGACAGTCTTGGGACAAGATGCTTCTCGAGAATTGTGACGATGTCATTCATGTTCTTTCGTTGAAAGGCCTCTTTTTATATCTCTCCCCAGCCTGCAAACGCGTCCTGGAATATGACGCCGCGGAATTGGTTGGTAACTCGCTATCATCTATTTGCCATCCTTCCGATATTGTCCCTGTTACACGAGAACTCAAAGATGCGACTACTGGAGATCAAGTCAATATTGTTTTCAGGATCCGAAGAAAGCAGAGCGGGTACACCTGGTTCGAGAGCCATGGGTCCCTGTACGTTGAGCAAGGTAAAGGCCGCAAATGTATCATTCTTGTCGGCAGAAAACGACCTGTGTTCTCCATCAGTCGTCGGAATATTGAATCCAATGGCGGCATCGGAGATAGCGAGATGTGGACCAAACTATCAACTTCTGGCACCTTCCTTTACGTATCATCGAACGTGCGATCCCTTCTTGACTTGCAGCCGGAATCACTTGTCGCCACAAGCATTCAAGAGCTGATGCGCAAAGATTCGAGACCCGAATTCGGCCGTACATTGGAAAAGGCGCGACGTGGCAAGATTGTGACATGCAAACACGAGGTCCTGAACAGGCGAGGCCAGGGCCTCCAAGCTCAAACTACACTCTATCCCGGAGATGCTATTGAGGGACAAAAGCCATCCTTCTTGCTTGCACAGACGAAGCTGTTGAAAGCATCGTCGAGAGCGTTGGCACCAGCCACTTCAACAGCGGGTTCTAACGCCAGTCGATCCGTACATGGACAGATATCTCAGCCCGCAGGAGGTGGTCTGGGACACGGAAGTCAGGATGAAACACTTGCATCCGACGATAACATATTTGACGAGCTGAGGACAACAAAATGTTCCAGTTGGCAGTTTGAGCTGCGTCAAATGGAGAAAGTGAACAGAATCCTAGCCGAAGAACTCGGTGGCCTATTGTCAAGCAAGAAGAAAAGAAAAAGGCGCAAGGGAGTTGGTAATGTGATTCGAGATTGTGCTAATTGTCATACGCGCAATACGCCAGAATGGCGTAGAGGACCGAGTGGCCAACGAGATCTTTGCAACAGCTGTGGGTTGCGCTGGGCTAAGCAAGTAAGTCACTCACTCGCCCGACGCAGGTAATGAACTAATCATGTTCGTTTCAGATGGGCAGAGTTTCACCGCGCAACTCAGTGCGCAATGGCGATACCCAAAGCGGGAAGTCTGCTTCGCCAATACACTCGTCACCAATGCACAAGGAGGTGCCTGCAAGTGCCAACACACCCGATCACCAAGTAAAGAGATCGGCGACAACTGATGTACCCGCCACTGCAGATGCCATATCTCCCTCTACCGCTAGCCAGCAGGCAACTCGCGCCGCCAGTGCCGGCACTGTGATGGCGTCAATCCAGGAAGAGCGTGAAACCAGCTTACCTTAAACCTGAACAGACGTCGCCGGCGACGACCGGTGTTTCACGAAACTATTCTCATTCTCCTGTCGTGTCTTTGTTTGGATTATACTACCGGCACACGATATCCAATACACGAGTTGTTCTTTTCCTTTTCCTTTTCCTTTTCCTCTGCTCTATTTTTTCTCGCTGTCCGACGCTGCTGGGGATTTCGACTTCGTGATCACTGTCTAAGCGTTTTCTAATGCTCAATCGGGAGCGGTTCTGACCGACTGACTTGACTGGAGCCTCAACCAAGTTGGCTTCGCCTTATTGGTGGACTGAAGATGCCCTCAACGGCAGTTCATCTTTTTCAACGGCTCTACAACATGATTTCGACTGCTTCTGTATCTGATGGAATTCGCTTCCCATAAGTCTGTGTTGGCACATGAGAATGACGGAGCTTTATCGTTGGCCCAAAACCCAGGATATTGACAGAAAGTGCGCGGGAATGTTCCGATCTCCATTGTTCTGAGAAGTGCGTGTCTTCTCAATTTCTCCCTGGATCTCTGACCCTCCGTCTTACGGCGTTTGATTTGCTCTGTCCCGGGTTGCCGTGAGCCACCACGCGAGGCCACTGTTCTACAACAGAACGCTGGTCGCGAAGAAACAACGGAGGCTGCTCTGCCATCTTCTTGCACGTTCCTTCGTTGCTTTACTCTCAACGTTTCGCGAGAGCCAGCTGCTAAAAACTTGCAGAAGATGAAGGAGGCGATGCATCTTATGTTAAAAAAAATGGTTTAAGTACAAAATTCACCTGTTGAAGTGAGCTGTGCGTATATGGTCGTGAGAGTATTCAATAAAACATAATCACAAATTCTAGTCTAGTAGCACAATCAAACAATCACCTCACTACCACTCACCACCTGCGGTTACAACTCGTCCTTGGTGTGAGGAGGCTCCTCAAAGTTCCGGCTCTTGGTGTTCCTTTCCAGATTTGTTCGTTGTTCGTCCTCGTCAGGACTCTTCGCCGTCTTGACGCGCTGAGCGAACGCTGCCATCTCGTCGTCGTACTTGGTCCATTCGGGAACTTGCCGGCGAGCACGATCGAGCTTGGGCTCCTTTGTCTCGGGGTTGTTGCAGAGATCAATGGTTCGCGCCTTGCCTTGGCTCTCGTCGCTGCACCACGTCTCACACCACAGCCATTCCTGAGGCAGGCTGTGAATTGGGAGCTGAAACTGCATGTGGTTGGGCAAATCTTGATCCAGGTTCGCCAGGCTGTTCGGGTCGGCAGAGAGAGCTTGATACTGCTGTCGAAGGCGGTCTCCAGCGGCGATTTCGCGGAAGCGTCGCAAATCGACAACGTAGAGAGCAGAAATGTGGTAGGGGCGACCACGAAGGTAGTTTGCCCAGTATCCCTGCTTCCAGAAGCGAAATCCTTCCATCTCAGTCCGTGAGTCGCACATGGGAGTGAATCCGTACGGGGCTCCCTCAAGATCAAGCTTGACCAAATCCATCATATCTGTTCGTACAATTTGATCCGCATCCACGAAGATAACCTTGTCAACAGAAAGGGGGAACAGGACATCCAAAAAAAGAATCTTGTAGCCCCAGATTTCTCGCTGTTTCTCTTTTTGGTGTCGGAGCCAGTGCGGCCATTTGTATGTCACCATTTCATACTTGAAGCCGTACTCCTCAGCGAGGTGAGGAATAAACTCCTTAAATGATGGCGACAGAAACTGCTCGATGAACCAGAATTTGACGGTATGTTTTGTGTGGCGCATGACAGAGACCATCATAATGTTGAGCATTCGCTCGTATAAGTGGCCACTCGCAACGGAAAAAATGTTGATTTCAGCGTGTTGCAAATCCGAGGTGGACTTTTTGCCCAAGACGTTGCCCAAGAAACCCTCGGCGAGTTTGAAGCCTTTTGAGACAATGTTCTCAGCCACTCCGTCGGCTTGTTCGAGCACATCTACCTCTTCCATGCCTGGCTTGCGAAGGAGTCGAGGATAAAGGGTTGTTCCTTGAAAGTCGAGTAGAGCTAGAGACGTGCCTTCATCGCCCGGAACAGCCGCCCAACCCTGTGCGCCGACACTCTGAATCTGGAATATCTCTGCGCTTCGACCCTCCTTTAGATGGATATTGTATATGCCGGGATTTGCTTGGAATTGGAAGAATCCGAGGTTTGCCATGACAATTGTGTCCGTCATGTGCGGCTCACTCTCGGTTCCCAAGACAAGTTGGGCACCTCGAGGAGGGCTGGACTTTCCTTCTCTGGAGTGACCTTGAATGAGAATGTGTTCAAGCTCATAAGTGGCGTCGACGTCGGAGTTTATTGAAGATAGCTTGATATTGTCCAAGTCGTGCATAGACTCTTTAGCTGCTACTAGCCACGCAGGGGGTACATCCATTCCAAGTGTAAGTAGAGCTTCCGAAGGAAGTCCACTGAAAATAGCTTGTCCGCCTCTTATGGCGCCGCCTTCATCGAAAGAGGGCTTTGATTCTAGAACGTAACGGAAGAATCGCTTTATGGGAAGCTCCTCAAGCTTCTCCTTGGGGTTCAGAAACAATTTGAGATACACGCCGTCAAGTTCAGACAAGACTTTAAGGAGAGTTGCCCATCGCTGGGCTTGCTCACTCAGAGGATTGAGCAAAGCAACGAGGTGGATGCTAGCACTTTTCGCGTCGCCAACTTCAATTGTTGTGTGCTTCGCATCCCATTTTCTGTAAATCATGGTCCGAGCAGATGAAGATGATTCAAATATGCCTTCCGGTAAGTTGGAAATGGTTGATAGGGCGGCAATAGACGTCAGTCTGGCGGCAGAAATAGGTCCAGAAATCTTATCGCTCAGGCCGAGATCGTCGAGAGCCTCAAAGACAGGGAGAATCCGACTTCTACGCTCAAAGGCCAAGAGCTGTACAAAGTCATCCTCGGTGAATGCATGCTCTGGTGCAATTGGCCCAACCAGGCGTCCATTTAGAAGCACACAGCTGCTGCCTGGCTGTATATTTGCGTATGAGAGGAATCGTTTCAGGGCAACGGCATATGCACCGGTCGAGGAACTCGCCTCCGCCTCTCGCGCTATTTTCTCAAGCTCTTCACTCATGCCAAGATTGGGAAGACTAGCTCCAGCCCTCAAAGCTTTGTTGAGGTCCGAAGCCCTTTCTGTAGTGACAGGGTTGTGGATAAGGTCAAGTCGCACGCCCGGCCTACTCTGCTTGAACTTCAGGGCTGACATGATAAGCTGCACGCCGCGCGAAGTTGTTGCATCAGTGATAACCGTTACGGCAGCCCATGATTCCCTTTCTGCTTGCGGGTCACATTTTCGCACCGGAATGATGCCGAACAGGTCCTTGTGGTCTCCGTATAGCTTGCTGACATCTATAACTCGAAGAGGATGGGCATCATCGATAGATAAATACTCATTACGGCGAAGTAAAGCGCCTTCCAAAAATATACCAGGGACCCAGGCATCATCACTGATGACGCCATGGTATATGCCTCTCTGAATTGTTTGAAGATCTTCTGAGACTTGCATACTCATGCTTTGTAACCAGTTCGCAACACGAGGCGTTGAAACTCCGTTAACGAAGAATACTGGCGAGGATTTGTCTGTTGCTTTGAGTCTGGAAATCCATCGGCCAGCCATTTCTAGTTGTGAGTCGAACTCATCATTCTCCATGACTTCAGGAAATTTTGGTGGTTGGGTTCCAGCGACCGGCGTCAGGCCATTAATGGTCTGAGAAAAGCTGGCTTCACCTAGGGCTGCGTTTGGCTCTTCACCAAGGCCCTCGATATAGTTTCGAAGTGATTCGAAGCCATACGTTTTTATCAAATGATAGACGATTTTTGCTAGGTTCGAAGCTTCTGGGCTTGATGCGGCAGGCACAATACCGAAGCGGATCGGTATCCCACGGCCAATAAGTACCATCAATTGACCCAAAATTGTCAGATCGTCCGGATCTGAGGGGTCAACGGCAGTAACAACGTTGAATATGTTCCTGGCGATCGGTGGGATCTGTCCTGGAAACGTGCGTTGGAGCAGCTGCGCATGATTAGTCAAGAAGAACTGACACACATTCGCATGCAAGCAAAACTAACAGAGCTTAAATCGTCCGGGTATTGGGCATAGCGGTCATCCTTTTCCAGATCATTCAGCCAAATGATCGCCTGACCATCCTCTGCTCTGTCGGTCCAATCAAATCTCATTGTTCCTCCTGCATCTGACTGCGTTGCTGCGATATTTTCATGTCCGAGCAGTGCTATGGCATCGTCTCCGTTCAAACCCAGATTGCGAACGGTATCGATGAGCTTTCGCTCATCGCGAAGCATCTCGACGAGGGCGAACGGTTCGATTTGGCGTTCTATAAGTTGTAACCCATTCATCCACAACGCGTTGACCCCTCTTGGTACACGCTGAATATGGCCTCGCCGGTATTCTTCGGAAAAGCTTGCCGACACATTGTGCGCCGAGATCGATGCAGAAAATTTGGGGAAGTCTTGCATCAGTTTGACGAGAGTCTCGAAAGGAGTTTTGCTACTTTGAATGAATGAGGAGGATTTCATACCGAGAGTTGCTAGCTCCGAGGTTGAAAGCGGGCGGAGGTCAGTCAACTCTTGCTCCTCAAATATAGCTTCTGTATCTAAGGGCTTCTGTGCTTTTGCATCATTTTGCGATGCCCTATCATCTATGACGATGTAATCCGTTCTTTTCAGTGCTAGTTCGACCCCAAAGCCACTGACATGCAGCGCCTTATTGCTAGTATTCATTGGACGCCGGTATCGTACGCGGTAGTTGTATTTGCCTGCTTCAGCAGCAATCCGGAGCGGCCCGTGAAACTTTCTGAATTGAGGAGATGCAGGATCCACATATAGTACTGCATCTTTGCCAGCACCCATGGAGCGGTCGAACGGTAAAGCAGTTATAGTCCTAGACATGTTCAGTAAGCAAATGGATAGCCTTGGTTAGAAGCACGTAGTGGTAAGGGGTCATACGAGTGGAACAGCCTATTCCTTACGGCAGCGTCCAATTGCGGAGTGCAGTACTGATTTCCGTCCAAAAGAACCCACGCCTCGCAGGAAGGATCTATCTCTGCTATCGCGACGGCTGTGTCATAGTATTGATAATGCGCTTCGACTCTTGGGGCGGAAGAGCGCAAAGAGAGTCCAAGGTTGAATGTGGATAGCGCCTCTGGGCTGCTAATGTGGCCATCATCCCGGACAACGCTAATGAATTCATTGTAAAGCTCAGCTTCGGTGGACGATCTGGAGAATTGCCCGCCAGCGATTCGATCGAGCAGGGGAAAGTAGGCAGAAGAGTTCTCGGCCGTCGCAGTTTCACTAGCCCATTGTTAGCAGTCGAATATAGAGAGAAGAGCAGTTGACTCAGCATACAGTAGTTCAAGTAGATATGGCCCGCTATTAAAAGCCGCTTGCATACGAACGTTGACAGCTGGTGAAGCAGACACCTGTGATGCAGCCAACAATGCAACAAGCAGCCCACTTCCAAGGCGGATGGCCATCCTGGGGCACCCAGTATAGTGATCCTAGAATTCAGAGAATTCTAATCGCCAAAATTGGGGCTTTATCTCAGCCACGGTAGCAGTCCTATTATCGCCAATAATTTACCGAGTTCCCGTGTAAATATTCGGCAGCCGTCGCCGGAAGCTCGTCCTCTTGACACCGTCCCAAGAAAGCTTCCTTAAAAGGGTTTGGCGCCTGGTTGCTGTCCACCAACTTCCGAGACGCGACACGTGTGGCAGAATTGTTTGGGTCTTGGTAACTTCTTGACTTGTTCACTGGGCGGTGTGGGCTGCTGGCCGGCGGAACATTGTTGCGGGGCAATTCAACCAACCAGCCCACAATTGGAGATGGACACGAAGCTCTGTTGTCAAGGAGGCGCAACTGTATGCAACTACACCACCACTACAACACTTATCGACGCTGAGTGGTTGGCCAGCCTGCACCTGCAGTAACGACCAGGCGAGCTGATCAAAGAGTCTTCTGTGTCGAACCTTTGGCTGGCGTCATTCAGTTTTGACTCGTGCACGAAGCTGCGACTTCAATCCCCCGCCACAATGTCGTCTTCCCCTAATATGTTAACCAAGGTGCGCGAACTGTCAGTTGTAGCGATCTGGTCACCTCACACTGATGATGTCCTAGTTCGAGTCCAAGTCTTCTAGGGCGAAAGGCCTTGCCTTTCATCCCAAGAGGTACGTTCGTTCGCGCGACGACTGTTTCGTATAGAGCTAATAGCGCTCACCTAGACCGTGGATCCTCGTCACACTCCATTCATCAACCATCCAACTCTGGGATTATCGTATGGGCACTCTGATTGATAGATTCGAAGAGCACGATGGTCCAGTCCGTGGCGTCGACTTCCACAAAACCCAACCTCTCTTTGTGTCCGGCGGTGACGATTACAAGATCAAAGTGTGGTCATACCAAACAAGACGATGCCTCTTCACTCTCAACGGCCACTTGGATTACGTCCGTACCGTGTTCTTCCACCACGAGCTTCCGTGGATTATTTCTTCCTCGGACGATCAGACAATTCGAATCTGGAACTGGCAGAACCGCTCGCTAAGTACGGAACATCTATCGCTAAAATCTGCAATTCAAACTGACCATTCTTAACAGTCTGCACTATGACCGGACACAATCACTACACTATGTGCGCCCAATTCCATCCGAAAGAAGATCTCGTCGTATCCGCCTCCCTCGATCAAACTGTCCGTGTCTGGGACATTTCCGGGCTCCGAAAGAAGCACTCCGCCCCTACGTCCATGAGCTTCGAGGACCAGGTCGCTCGCTCCAACCAGAACCAAACTGACATGTTTGGAAACACTGATGCTGTCGTCAAATTCGTCTTGGAGGGCCATGATCGCGGTGTCAATTGGGTTGCTTTCCATCCTCATATGCCCTTGATTGTTTCGGCTGGTGATGATCGGCTGGTAAAGCTTTGGCGCATGAGCGAAACCAAGGCGTGGGAGGTAGACACCTGCCGAGGACACTTTCAGAATGCGGAGGGATGCTTGTTCCACCCTCACCAAGACTTGATTCTTTCGACCGGTGGCGACAAGACTATCCGGGTGTGGGACCTGAACAAGAGAACGGCGGTACAAACATTCAAGCGCGAGAATGACAGGTTCTGGGTAATCGCCGCACATCCACAAATTAACTTATTCGCCGCTGGTCATGACAATGGTGTTATGGTCTTCAAGTTGGAGCGTGAGCGACCTGCCTCTGCTGTTCACCAGAATACACTTTTTTTCCTCAGCAAGGAGAAGCTCGTCAAGTCGTACGATTTCCAGAAGAACATTGAGAGCCCGACTCTTCTCTCACTAAAGAAGCTGGGCAGTGCGTGGGTTGCGCCTCGAACTCTGTCATATAACCCCGCTGAGAGGTCTGTCCTCGTAACGACTCCTGCTGATGACGGCTCATACGAGCTTGTCAATCTTCCAAAGGAAGGCAGTGGTAACATTGAGCCCACTGAATCCAAGCGCGGTCCTGGAAATTCGGCCATATTTGTGGCCAGAAACAGATTTGCTGTTCTCAATCTCTCCACTCAGACTATCGAAATCAAGGACCTGTCAAACACAGCGACACGCTCTTTCAAAGCGCCATCCGGCACTACTGATATCTACTTTGGTGGCACAGGCAACTTGCTCATTATTACTGCTACTGCCGTTCATCTCTACGACATTCAGCAGAAGAAGAGCACAGCTGAGCTTGTAGTCAACGGTGTGAAGTACGTGGTCTGGTCCAACGACGGTCTATATGCAGCGCTCCTCAGCAAGCATAATGTTACCATTGTCACCAAGACGCTTGAGCAAGTGAGCACGCTGCATGAGACAATCAGAATCAAGAGCGCGACTTGGGACGATGCCGGTGTGCTTCTGTACTCCACCTTGAACCACGTGAAGTACACCCTTCTCAATGGCGATAACGGCATCGTCAGAACGCTGGATCAGACTGTATACCTTGTCCGTGTCAAAGGACGCAATGTCTATTGCCTGGATAGGTCCGCAAAGCCGCGCATCCTCCAGATTGATCCCACGGAATACCGATTCAAGCTCGCGCTGGTTAAGCGCAATTATGAGGAAATGCTTCACATCATCCGCAATTCTAGTCTCGTCGGTCAATCTATCATCTCATATCTTCAACAGAAGGGGTACCCCGATATTGCTCTGCAGTTTGTTCAAGACCCTACCACCAGATTTGATCTCGCGATTGAATGCGGCAACTTGGATGTTGCGGTAGAAATGGCCAAGGAACTTGACAAGCCCAAATTCTGGAACAGACTTAGCATCGAGGCACTGTCCCATGGCAACCACCAAGTCGTTGAAATGTGCTACCAAAAACTGAAGCAGTTCGACAAGCTGTCTTTCCTTTACCTGGCTACCGGGGATCACTCTAAGCTTGCGCGTATGGCTAAGATTGCTGAGCACCGTGGCGACTTTACTGCTCGATTTCACAATGCTCTGTACCTGGGTGAAGTCGAGGACCGTATCCAAATTTTCAAGGAAATTGATCTTTGTACGTGGATTGTCTCGGAGATATTCGCGCTGTTGCTGACTCAGGAAATAGACCCCTTGGCCTACATGGCTGCCAAGTCCCATGGTCTTGATGAAGAATGTCAGGCCATTTTAGAAGCCACTGGAATCACGGAAGACCAACTCAATGTGCCCACTCTTGGTAAACCTTTTGCTTCACCTAAGCTTGTTGTGCCGACCTTCAAACAGAACTGGCCTACAAAGGTCACATCTCAATCATTCTTTGAAAAGGCCCTTCTCGGCCAAGTGGAAGATCTTTCACTCGAAGACAATACTGATGCTGCGGTCGGGTTTGAAGACGCTATGGAAGACGTCGGCGCGTCGGCTCACGGAGCTGCCATTGCTGATGACGATGATGAAGATGTCGCCGGCTGGGATATGGGCGATGAAGACCTACCCGAGGCTGACAGCGACTTCGTGAATGTGGATACCGCTGATGCTGGAGGCGCCGGCAGCAGCGAAGCTGATCTATGGGCTCGTAACTCCCCCCTTGCGGTAGACCATATTGCTGGTGGTTCCTTTGAGACAGCCATGCAGCTGCTAAATCGCCAGGTTGGTGCAGTCAGCTTTGCTGCGTTGAAACCTCGCTTCTTGGAGGTCTATAAGGCATCCAGAACCTTCCTTCCCGCGTCCGCCGGTTTGCCACCTCTTATCAACTACATACGCCGCACAATTGATGAGAGTAATCTTCGCCAGGTGCTTCCTATTGTTCCTCGAGATCTCGAATATCTCGCTGCCAATGAGCTGCAGCGCGGGTACGATTCTATGAAGGCCAACAATTTGGAAAATGGTGTCAAGATTTTCAAGGGCATTTTGCACACGATTCTCGTCAACGCCGTATCAAGTGAAGGCGAGGTTACCGAGGCTAAGAAGCTCATTACTTCAGCCAGCGAGTACACTGTCGCTATGAGCATTGAGCTCGCTCGAAGACAATTAGGCGCAGCAGATGTCGTAGCAGGTGATGTCGAAAAGCTCAAGCGAAGCCTTGAACTATCGGCATACTTCACGATACCAAAGATCGAGGTTCCTCATAGGCAACTCGCTCTGCTCAGCGCCATGCAGCTGGCAAGCAGAAATAGAAACTACAATAGCGCTCTGAGCTTTGCCAACCGCATCATTGCGAATGGCGGCGCTAGCAAAATTGTAGATGCGGTATGTGCATTCTTCTGCATTCAGCAACGAGACAGATGCTAACGCGAAACACTTGTAGGCGAAGAAGGCCAAGGCAGCATGTGAGCGCAGTCCTAACGATGCTATTGATATCGAGTTTGATCAATTCGCCGAGTTCGAGGTTTGCGCGGCCAGCTTTACTCCGATTTATAGCGGAACATCGTACGAAGAGTGCGCTTTTGACGGATCTAAGTATCATTCCAAATACAAGGGCACTTTGTGCAAGGTTTGCGAGGTTTGTGAGGTTGGTAAGCATGGAAGCGGGCTGCGGCTATTTGCATAGATATATAGATGAGGAAATTGCTTCAAGGACAGTAACGAGATAATTCGGTCACGACGAGTGGGTATGTTGCGCTGGGCTGTATTGAGTCTATGCTCAGAGTTGGGAACGTGGAATGTCCAAAAAAAATCTTGATAGCCTGGCTTAGATAGCAAAGGCATGAAAAGAGTCGTTATAATCTACAGCACGATGTCAGAGCTGGCCAGCAGTACAGAGTCTAGTGTTTAGTAGTACATTGATGTCATTTGCATGCTCATGCGATGGCCTCTTTTTTTCTTTCTTTGTTAAACTATAGTTTCCAGCTCCCGAGCGTATCCCAGCGTGTTTTCAATGACCATTTGGCTCACATCTTTGTTCTGTAAAGATTCCTCACCGCCATCAGCGGCCTCGTCGGGGAAGTAAATGTGGCCATCGCGGACGATCCAGCCACGGTGTTGGGCGAACTGAATGACGTCGCCTTCGGAGTCGAGGAAGAGAAGTGATTTGGTCGAGCTTATGGGTAGGCTGGAGTATGCACGTTCGCTACTGCTGGCAATCTCGGAGCGAATCTGGTTTTTGAGAATCTAAAATAAAGTTAGTTTGTGCGCACGAGTCAAAGTTCAAATGGGCTGGAGGATTCTCAATGGCAGCAGGCAGTGGCACATACCTCTGAAAATACGCTGTACTCGTCACAGGGAACCTCGCTGCTCTTCATGGCTTTCCACACGCGATCGTAGCTGCCCTCCATCAGCCAGCGCTCGAGCCGGATGGGGTAACCCAGGTAGCGGTCGCCCTCGACGTCACCGGCGGTGCTGCCGCCGTCCCTGTTGGCGAGGCTCTCGAGCTCCGAGTGAAACTCGGCGTAGCGGCCCTGGGTAAGGAGTAGCAGCAGGCCGAGGCCGGTGACCTTGTTGCGCTCGGGCAGGTTGGGCGGGAGGCGCGCCGAGGGCAGCTCGTAAAAGGGCTGCAGTTGCTGGACGTAGCGGGTGAAGGCGTCGGGGTTGCGAGCGCGGATGGCGAAGAGCGCACCCTGCTCGTACGTCTCGCGAGCGACAGCGAGGAGCGACGGCGAAAGCTCGGGGGAGGGGGTGAGCGCGTGCAGGCGCAGGAGGGCGAGCTTGGCCTTGGAGAGGAGCTTGTTTGCCTCGTCGTAGCTCATCGACGGCGAGTGCTTGAGCTGGCCCAGCACCTGAGTGAGGGCTCGTTCCGCCATGGATTTTTTTTTTTCGTTGTGTTTGAAATGAGTGTATGGGAAGGCAATCGATGGGCGGCAGGGAAAAAAGAAGGTTGGTATTGATGAATAAGGCGGCACAGTGATTGCTTGGTGGTTGGATTCGATGGCGGCTTGCTTCGTGCAGTTAGGTCGGAGGCCAGGCTGACAGCTGGTGACGCGGGGCGGCACTCGTCTGCCGTATTATGTAAGCACTTCCAATAACCGAGTAATAAGTGCAGCTAGATGATCCAAGTGTCTGTAGCCAACTCGTCTTTTTCTTTTCTTTTCTCGATTCGTTTGTTGGAAGTGGCCCTCTGTGTTCTCCCAATCCTCCTCACGATAGATTTGTCTGGGGTGGCCATTGCACGGGCGAGTGCTTTTGATGGAACGAGTGTGTGCCATTTGCCACGGTTCATACGGCGGGAGTTATCGCACTGATACACAAAAAGCAGATGGGTTGTTTCCAGATGTGTCATCTGGCTGCAACGTTCAGAGAGAGCGGACTGACATTGTGAAGAATTGTAGCGCCCATGCTAGAAGAACGCACACAGCAAGGATGTCGTAAGCCAGATTCAGATGACGCCAAGTTGACTCGGTGCCGAGATTGAGCAACAAATCTTGCTACAGGGCAAAAAGTGTGTGGAAAGCTAGTAGAAAATCTGGCCTTGAAGCTGATCCTTGCAGTTTATCCGTGGAGTTGGAACTTGTAGTTGAAAAAAAAAAAGGAATCGATCAAAGGCACCACGAGACCCCTTGATTTTGCACCGGGCTACTCCGTATGCAATACAGCTATGGTCGATGTTAGAAATGAAGAAGAAGATCATGTTAAGAGCTGCATCTACCCACTACTGCGTCAGAGGGAGGCAAAGACATTATAATATATTCCCTTGGAATTTCACAGTCATTGCACACAATGAAAAGTTAGAATATGTTTTGGCCCTAGCTTCAAGCGTTCTGCAAACTATGTGTAAATACGCAAGATACCACCGACGCAGCTCTGATGAATAGCGAGTTGCAGATATCGGAGCGTAATACAGTGCGCCACCGCCCAACGGCAGGCGGATTGGGTAACTAGTACAGGTACTAGAGGTACTAACGGAGTAACGCGAGGCGTTTTGGGCCACCTGGGGAGTGTGGCCGCGCTAATAATATGGTCGTTGTACTCCGTACTGGACTAAGATAAAGACGAAGCTTGGGAGCGCAAGACGGCCATCGCAAAAACACAGTGGGTTGTCTGCAATGTTTTTACGGACGCGTGTGGGATCTGCTAGGTAACGTAGACTGCTACCTAGGTATGGCACAGGTGAATGTACGGAGCCTCGTGTGTATTTGCATGGTTGGGCACGCAGCGGACGCGAGGTCTAGGCATGTTGGTCGCTTAGGCTATTCTGAGCCTCTGCTGAAAAAGCAAACAGAAGAACCAGACCGGCTGGCATTCGGAATCTGGGCATGAGCCTTGGGCATTATTCCATTGCATATGATGGGACGTGGCGTCAGAGTGTCATTGAATAGTCGAACAAGGCAACTTTCGCCAACCCTCAGCCGGATGTGCTGAGAAATAGCACATGTCTGTTCAAGCCTCTCGATTAGAAAATGTGGCATTGCCGTTGTGCGTAACGATCAAGGCCAACTGGTGTACTTGGCAGGCAAGGCGACTGGTGCGCGAATCTCCTGCAAGTGGCGATAACTACATTGTGCATCGCCTGGTCGGTAAAGAAAAATCTTATATGCCATCTAATACAGATAGTTTTTTGAACTTTCCATGGCACATTCTATTCTCTCGGTGCGGTTTCAAGTACAGGTGTGAGGATGTCGAGCCTTTTCACCCAGAGTCTCTGTTTTTGCAGATGGCAGATGATACTGGTCATTTTGAGGTTGACACAAGCACCAGAGCACTCACCCACCAGTCGGGAAGCCCCTAAAAATAGACGGATGGCATGCACCGAATGGAGAGATGATACGACGGCGGCTGGTGCAAGGTGGGCACTGGGCAGCCAGTTCACCAAGGTAGGTACTCCACGTTCTGCCTTTGCATAATACTTCGTAATAAGCTGAGGCGCAATGTAAATGAAAGGAGGGGGAGAGGAGAGGACAAGAAAAACAACCAAATCTTACTCCTAGCTGAACTGCCTTGATCACTCACCCCTTCCCAACTTGCTGCTCCTTTTTTTACGCCAGTTCTAATTAATTACCATCATTTAGGTACTTGCCACTTGGCACTCAGTAACTAAACGCGGAGCTAATAACAATCCCGCCCCACGAAGAAATTTATAGGTAGGTAAATAACTAGTTAACTAGGTAGGTACTTGGTAAATATTCTCTGTACACCTCAACAACCCCACCACTACCAACTTGGCCCGAAAGCCTCTTTTGCCTCGACACCTTTCGGCTTGGCTGCTCACATTGTATAGCTGTCCTGTGGCGCAATACACCTACCTATGTACCTACCTCACATTCCCCTCCCCTACTCTTCCATATCGACAACAAGTTGTTTCACAATCCTCCCTGTCCGCCTCCCTTTTGTCGCTGCCAGTTCTGCCGCTGCGTCTCGGGGCAATCAAGGTTGGTCTTGATGCAAACCGGGCTCCGTTGAGCCTTTTAATCGCCAATACCCGGTTTCGCCATTGAATAGCTGCTTGCCGCCGCCCACGGAGAGAATCTGCCTACATCGACCGTTTTTTTATCGTTGCTTGCTTGCTGCCCGCTTCCTCACTCAACCTCTCTCTAAACGAACAGTCGATACCAACAATTCTACCGCCGAAATGGCTCCCGACCTCGGTGCAACCTTTGTCCCCGGCGGCTTCGATGATTACTACTTGCCAGAAGTCGTGGCGCCCTCGCCACAGAGGTACGTTGCACGCCTACCCCTCTCAATACATCTCCCAACGCGCGGGAACCGATGAAACGGTTTGCGCTAATCTTCCGGCGCCTCGTGCAGGGTCACTCCTCAGGTGCCGCAGGCCATGCAAGACGACATCCAACGAATGGAGCTAGAAGCTCGAGAAATTCCCGCGCGACGGGGAAGCGATGGCGCACCACTTCAAGTCAGCGAGCCTTCGACATCGTCGCAGGTCTCGTACGCCGCCCCCGCAACTACTCACGACAAGAGCAAGAGAGCAAGAGATTCTGCACAACAATACGCTAGCGCCTACCACAACGACGACTCGCTTTCGAGCCGCCTCGAATCGATATCATTGGAAGGCACGCCGTCCTTTTCCCCATTTCCCAAAGTTGCACGAGGCAACATCCCACCCGCAGATGACGTCAAGGAAGAGATTCTCTGGAGCTCGCGCAAGCATGTCCTCCACTCCCAAATCGTCGCCATGCAGATAAGCTGGGCCAGAGATGTTCTCAACTGGGTGGAAATATCCGTTGACGCCGCCGCCCGTGAGAATGCCGAAACGCCTCGTCCCTCGACCCCTCGCATTGAGCACGAGCTCCGCGTTGACGCCATCCATGTTATCAATTACTTGGCCGACCAAGAGCACCCAGATGCGCTTTACCTGCGCTCCAAGTGGCTGGAATTCGGGAAATTCGGAAACAGAGTGGACAAGCGAGAAGCTTACAACGGCTACACACGCGCCTCCGCCCTTGGACATGCTAGATCCGACTACCGCATCGGTATGCTGTACGAGCAGTCCAATGATATTTCCAAAGCAAAGGAACATTACTACAAGGGCATGAGCCTCAAAGACTCGGCTGCCCTCTACAGAATGGGCATGATGAGTCTCTTGGGACAACATGGAGAGTCCAAAGACTATTCTGGAGGACTCGAGCGCATTCGTCTTGCTGCTGAAAGTTCAGACGAAGATGCCCCTCAGGGCGCCTACGTTTATGGCATGCTTCTCGCACGCGACCTACCCGACATTGCTCTCCCTGAGGGCTTGATCCCGGCAAACGTGGACACCGCTAGGATGTATGTCGAAAAGGCTGCATACCAAGGATTTGCCAAAGCACAGCTTAAGATGGGTCAGGCCTACGAGCTCTGCCAGCTTGGCTGCGAGTTCAAGCCTGCCTATTCGCTGCACTACTATGGTCTCGCTGCCAAGCAAGGCATCCCAGAGGCGGCGCTCGGCGTTAGTCGTTGGTTCCTCTTCGGCCACGAGGGCATCTTCAAAAAGAACGAGGAGCTTGCCTACAAGTATGCCCAAGAGGCTGCAGTAGCCAAACTCCCAACTGGAGAGTTTGCTATGGGATATTACCATGAGATTGGTATTCACGTCAACAAGAGCCTCTCTGAGGCGAGGAAATGGTATGAGCTTGCCGCTCAGCATGGAAACACCGATGCTATTGGCAGACTGGAATCACTTGACCATGATAAAACTCTGTCAAAGAAAGACCACGAAACAACAACGCTCACCAGGATCAAGTCTCAACACGGTTCAATGCGGGGAAAACGACCGGAGCGTTTTGCTCAAGCCCAGCCACAGCACTTGCCTACGCTGAACGAGGGCGAAGGCAGCGGCAGGCGCTCCAATGGCGTTTCTCCCATGCCATCTCCAGGCATCAAGCCTACCATTGTGTCCGAGCACGTTGCCTTGCCCGATGCATCACGAGCCTCCGTCGTCGGTGGCCTCGATACCACACCTCCATTCAACGTTCGCTTGGATTCGCAGCCTGATCGGGCGCAGTCTGCTGCACCATACCCCGTTGATGACCGGCCGGCACCACTCAATGTAAGCCGGCCCAAGTCTAGCGCACCTTATCCCGAGGATGAACCCACCCTAAAGTATATTCAGCCCTCTCAAGGACTTGGCCCCCAAGCCGACCACCCAATTAGTGCTTTCGGGATTCGCACGTCTAGCGCTGGCGCTGTGCCCATCCATTCACATAATAACAACCTTTATCCCACAGGGCAGGCCAATGTCGGTCGTGGGCAACCTGTATCGGGATCTGGCGGCCATCGACTGCCCCCTGCTGGTGCTCATCCTGGTGATATCAACTACCAGCGGCCATCCACAACACAGCCATACCCCAGTGATGCCTCGCCTCCCAACAAATTGCCAAGACAACCTCGTCAATCATATGGGGGCATTCCTCCTGCTGGCTCGCAGCACGGGTACGAGTTCGGCGCTCGAATCAGCTCTCGGCCTCAGCACGATGCCCCGCCGCCGCCGCAGCACATGTCCCAGCAGACATACACTCCACGTGTTCCTCTCGCCGCCATTGGCAGCACCGGGAGACCAGACAGATACGGCTCTCTGCCGCCCCAAGATCCCAGGCAATCGAGAACACCCACAGGGCTGGGCTCACCAGACCCGTCGCGCCACGGCCGTGTACCAAGTCCCGCACCTGGTGCACCTCTGCATGGTAGAGTAGGCACGGCACCGCCTGGAGGCTCTCGGCCCCTGCCGCCCAAGGTTGAAAAGCCTCCTACATCAACGCCCAAACCCAGCAAAGGCCCCGCTACTTTTGAGGACATGGGTATCCCCCAGGGTAAACATGATGGCGATTGCGTAAGTTCATCCCGAAAACCGAGGGCTTACGCTATGTATTAATATCTATCTCTAGGTTGTCATGTAAACTTTTGACTAACACAATCGAATGATCTGAGCTACTATATACACAATTTGGCATATTCACTGCGGCGATTGGGCATACAGGCGAGTGCGCCGCTTTTGTTCTGGAGTTTGATGAGATGCAAAGTTTTGTTCTTCTCTTCTTAGTTGTTTTTGACTAATGCTGCTTCTTGGGTTGATCAGTGGTTCATATTACTTCAACGTATCGACATCTGATGATCTTGACCGTAGTGGAGAGATAGCAAGAACCAGCGCTATTGACGAGGGTATGGTCCCTTGTCTTAAATAAATGTTGAGATTCGAATATTGAAACAAATATTCTCCAAAGGCCGCAATTGGCAGATGAAGTGGTTGCTGAAGTCGCTGCAAATACACGGCTCGCTACAGACAGACATGTGGCCCGAATGGCCACTAGCTTGTAAGTGACTACCTCAGATGCATCTCCACGCTCTCGGACAAAGATATGGGGAGAAAGAGCGGCGCATTTTGTGCCCTTTCAAACTATTGATGAACGGGAAAGGACGGTATAGCCATACCGACAGACATAGCCTGAGCGCCAATGATACCCCAACACCTAGTTCTCGTGGCTTGTCCATGAGATTCCATCTTCCAAAGAGCAGAACAGGCATGCTGTCAAGTAGGTGGAAAATCCAGACTTTCCCAACGCTAATTTGCCGGACCCTCCAATATCCTGATCGTTCAGTCTTCCCCGGCCAGCCGGGTCCCCAATCTCAGTGACCTGTTACTTTTTCATATCTCAGCACCACAACGAGCCATTTTGACGCATACTGATGGCGAAAGAACCCAGCATCAACTCATTTTTGAGCAGTGAACGAGACACTCTGATAAGCCCGCGGGCCTGCTCACACGCTCGCTGTTGCTTTCCCCTCTCCCCCGTCATCCGGAAAACCCGCGCCAGCAAGCCACAGCGCAGTGGAGGCCGGGCCCGTCGCCGCCTCACACCGGAGCCTCCCTCAAATTTCCCTTTCCAACAGTACTCGAGGTCAATTGCACCCGCTGGACAAGACGAAACAACTCATCAAACCACTATTCCGAAACAGAAGGGAAGACATCTGGCCGCCATGGCGTCCTCGTCCGCCAGCGACTAGCTGTCCAACCCGGAAACGGCCCTGCGGCCGTCGCCGCCGCCGCCCCCGACCCGGGGATACAGCAACCGCGGCGTGCCTTGGGCTGGCTTCACGACAAAGGAGCGTGAGGGCTGGGCGGCGGGGCAAAAAAGCATTGATGCCGGGTTTGGAAAACTCCTGTGGTACCTTTCAAGCCTGTTACACCGCGCTCCTCGACCGCTCGCCAAGCGAAACATTGTAAGTCGACTTCTTTGGCATCCAGTAAGGCTTGCTGTGCTGACCGAGCAGAGAACTTTTGGGGCGTGTACTTTGCCTTCTTCTTCGTCTCTGCATACTCGCGCATCGCCTCTCGTACCCGGACTCTCTCAACCTGTTGCTCATCCTCAACGGCGTCGACATCGTCGGCCGCATCGTTCCCAGTTGCATTTCCGATCGCATCGGTGCATTCGACGTCTTCATCCCTACCTCCATCATCGCCTTCGTGATCGTGTACTGCTTCATCGCCGTCGAAAGACCGGTCGGCTCTACGCCTGGGTCGCCATTTACGGCGTCGATGGCGCTGGCATCCAGAGCCTCTTCCCTGCCGTCCTGGCTTTCCTCACAACTGACTTGCGCAAGCTTGGTGTTCGTATGGGCATGGCCTTTACCATTGTGAGCTTTACCATACTCACGGGACCACCTATTACAGGTACTTTTCTTACAAGCCCTGTTTGATGCACTGGCGCAAAGGTATTTTCTGCCAGTCCCATCGCTGTTGGATGCGGGTTCTGAATTGCGGTCAAGTTGGCTACGATGCACAGCAAGGGTCTTGGTTGGAGTAAGAATATAGAAGGGGCATCGCGGATGAGAACGATCACCGATGAAACTGTTTGCATAAAATGGCACAATTGAATTGTCGCATTACAAATCCATATTGTGCATTTGCCCGTTTTCATGCGTGGGAGATGATCTACGCACTACTGGTTTATGATTGCATCAATGTGCTGTGGTGTGGTATAAGTTTATTTAATGATACTAAGGCGTCTTATTAGATGAAGCCTGCCAGGCCAGAATTACGTGTCCCAAAGGGTATAATAAGTGATGTGTCCTGCAATCCATCCCAAAAGCACCATTCATAAATTAGGTACAATACCACCCCTCCAAGAAATCAAGGCGAAATAACAGCAACATTATCTTCTAGCAACTCGTCAACATGAATTGTAAATATCCCACAAAGGACTCGTATTATTCGAAAGAGGACCAAACGTAGTCGTCATCGAGCTTCTTGGCGCCATTTGGGGTCCACTGCCAGACACCTCTGCGCGATGCTCGGCTGAACGCCTCTCGTTTAGCACGGCGAGAAATGGCGCTGGAACGACAAGAGGCAGCTTCACAGGTGTTGTCCGTCCAGCCAACGTGGAGGTCGTCTCCCCACCAAGTTCTCAGTTCCAGCCCAACGCGGACTGTGACTAAGATGGAGGTAAGATTGTTGTAGCCATCAAGCTGAACTGGGATGAGGGGGCAAGGACCCTGAGGGAAATTAGGACAAGCTGGGACGCGTTTTGTCTCTGACCAGTCAAGTGAAGTCTCAGAGCCCGAAGTCTCATTGTACGTGTATGCTGAGAACTCGAACTCGCACCATTGCTCTACTCCCTCAGCGGCACAGCCAAGGCTGGCTCCGTAGAAGTTGAAGCGGAAGCAGGGAGATATCTCGTTTGGACCGACGCCGATTTCAGCTGTATCTCCAGCCCCATCAAAAGGAGCATCTGGGACCAAAGCTGGGGGCATGAACTGCAGGAGTTGATTACCGGACGATGCAAGGTATGCATCTGATGGTGGTGAAGAGGGAGGTGCCACAAGAAAGCCCTCCGAGAACCACAGATCTCCAGCGGGGTTCAGGAGAGGACCAGGGAGCACGTTATCGAACTATGCCAGTCAGTTGTGTTCTTGCAAAAGGCCGAGTGTTACTCACATTCACGGTTGAGTTGCCTACTCTACTCCCCCCGGAAGCACATATAGTGGGAGATGGGTCCTGAGGCTTAATTGTCGAAGTGTTTATGGAGCTTGATGGGGTTGTGCTGGCCGGAATTGTACTTGTTGGAACTGGGGTTGTTGGTGGCGGTGTGGTCGTAATTGGCGTCACCAATTGTGATGAAAGACTTGAAATCAACGACGTGTTTTCGGTAAGAGGTGACGGGGTAGTGGTGCTCGAGTTTGAAAAAGGGAACAAGGTTTCAACGGAGCTAAGACAGGTCAGCAAGCACTTTTTCTATCATACGGAGTTGAAAAATGCCATCACCACATACCTTTGTCTTCTCAGGAGACGTTTACGAAATGCTGGCCCACGCGGAACTGTGACAGTAGCCATTGTAGTCAACGGGAACTTGATGACATATGTTGTGGTCTGCTCAGTGATAACATTGGTCCATGTGCTAGTGACAAGTGTTGTCACAGCCTCTGGAGTGGCAGGAGCAGGCAATGGCTCAGGTGTAGTTTCAGGATTTCCAGGAACAGGTGTTGGCACAGGAGCGGCCTCAGGAGTGCCGGGAACAGGTGTTGGCACAGGAGCGGCCTCAGGAGTGCCGGGAACAGGTGTTGGCACAGGAGCGGCCTCAGGAGTACCGGGAACAGGTGTTGGCACAGGAACAGCTTCAGGAGTTCCGGGAACAGGTGTTGGCACAGGAACAGCTTCAGGAGTTCCGGGAACAGGTGTTAGCACAGGAGCGGCTTCAGGAGTTCCGGGAACAGGCGTTGGCACAGGAGCCGGCTCAGATGTCCCAGGTGCAGGAGCAGGCTCAGGATTTCCGGGAACAGGTGTTGGCACAGGAGCAGGCTCAGGGGTTCCGGGCACTGGAGTAACGGGAGGCGTAGGTGCTGGGAAAGAACCATAAAGAATGGAGGAAATCCAATCGCTGTCCGAAGAGCTCGTCCCATACTGCGTGGGAGAAGCACGAATGGTGTCCTGAGAACCAATTGTAGTAGTTCTATAAGAGGAATTAGGCAAAGCAGTGGCAAGAGTGTATGCCGGAGGCTCTTCTGTGATGGCATGGGATGCTTCGGACCTGGAAGGGGCAGGGACAAAAGTAGGCATTGAACCTATTCCCGAAACAACAGAAGAAACGCTTGATGGGCTTTCGCCAGTTGCACTAGCAGTGCCATAAGGCGTCAGAATCGGCACGTTACCGGAAGATCCGGTTGCAGCAGGCTGTGGAAAATTGGCTGTAACTGCTGCAGGAAGTGAGGCGGGAATGTCAGAAATGATTGAACCCGAAGGGGCAGTGATGGTCTGAATGATTGGCGAAACAGTGCCATCTGCACCAATGACTTTCCACGTAATGGTAGTCACAACGCTGTTGCTTGTAACAGGTGGCTGACTGGCAAGATTTGTCATGGAAGCTGGAGCCACGAAAGAAGGAGGCGCGAGAGTGAAAGTTGTTGCAGTTGGGGCACCAGTTGGAGCGATGATTGTCAGCTCCGTAACAGTCGGACGCATGTCCGGCCCCACGACTGTGACGGTAGTGCAGGTCGGAGTGCCCATGACAGAGGTAATAGGGCTCTCAGAAGTAGCTTCGGAGGCAGCGTTTGAGGGAAGGCCAGAGACAATTCGCCCTGAAGAAAGGACTTCCGAGGGAAGAGGATTGAGGCCAGACATGACTGAAGTAGGGGGAACGGGAATAATCCATGTCGTGTCAATGATAGTTGAAGAGCCATCAGGACCTATGGCAGTGAAGCTTGTGTGGACAGGCAGCCCTGAAGTAATGCTACCATCATAGGAGGGAACTGGGATGCCGGGCGCAGTGACTGAGGCCGAATTATCCGGGATTGCAGTTCCCAGAACCGCCGATGTAGAAGCACCAGCCGGCTCAATGATGATGATAGATTCAACCACAGTAGAATGGCCATCCGGACCACCAACAGTGTGCGTGATACGCGTGGCAACGTTCGAAGGGGGCTCGGTCACAGCTGAGCTGACTCCAGTAACTTTGACGTCTGATGCAACACTACTTGCACTTGAAGTAGGGCCCTTCCCAGCAGGTGCAACGGTGAGGGTAACAGTGCGGGTGGACAAGACTGTGCGGGAAATCGTGGAGTACTCCAGCGATGAGATATCAGATGTAGGATGACCAGCTTCGGAGTGGCTTGAGAAGCCCGTTGCAGGCTCATAGGCCGGGGCAGAGTCCGGTACTGCGGCATCGACAGTTGAATCAGCCTTGGCCTGCGATTGTACCGGAGACACAATAATGGTGGTGGTTCCGACGCTTGCTCCAGCGGGAACTGACTCCGTTGATAGCTTGCTAGCCGAACCCAGAGTGACGAAGACGGTTTTGGTAGACTCGACCTTGCAGGCATCCGCCACGGAGCTAGAAAGTGTGCCAGGCTGGCTGCCGACGAGGGAACTGGAGTAATTGTCCCTACATGAGCGGTCAGTCCTGGAACTCCCGTACAGGCGGTCGACACTTACGAATATTCAGGCGAGCCCAACGCCAAGCCGGCAACTAGCCAGCAGCCCAGGAACGGGCCCTTGATGGCTAGAGAAATCATTGACGATAAACCAAGTTGGTGTTGACGAGACCAAAGAGGGTGAAATAAGGGGTGATACTGCTGCAATGAACAGTTAGAGCGAGACTGGGGAAGGGACACAAGAAACATACGAGAAGTGGCGGGAGTAGCTCCCAGGATTGAAGCGTAACGAGTGCAGAGAAAAACGAACGGTGGTGAGTATGGTGATGAAAGAAGGACAAAAGTTGGAATCACCAATCGAGATGGATGTTAAAGAAGAAAGATTCCGTTTGCAGACCGGACAAGCAAGGGAAGGAAGAGGGCAAGTACTGGCGAGACGTTTTGCCTGCCAGCTGGCAGCAGCTGGCAGCACAACGTACGCGATGACCGCCGTTTGAAGGTAGTTTGGCTGTCTATACACCGTGAGATTAGGGCATGAACGATATGAGGGAAACATCTCGACCGAATTCTGTATATTTAAGGCGCTAAATGAAGATGAAACCTCATGCTGCTGCTGCCCAAAAACACCATAATGTTTGTATACCAAGTCGCAAATATGAAAGGAGGCGCCGAACTGGAGTCTGACGGGCAGCCCAGCGCCCATATTGTCTTCCTCGGCCAGGAGCAGATGGCTACAGACAGGCGGCCCCGTTTGCGAGTCGACATGAAACGTTTTGCCGTGCCAATTACCTCGCCTGCGAACCCGATACAGAAAGACCAGTTTCTTGGAACGTACCATTTTCGTCCAGACCCGAGCAACTCCCAGTGATTCTACTTTTTCCCGAACAAGAGTCCTCTAGTCTTTCATAGCGCAATCATACAGCCAAATCTGTGTACGGAGGAGGTGCAGTTGGGTCTGAAGACGCTTCCAGATCGCGTTGTCTCGCCTCGTGTTCCATCTTTGCAGTCCACAGCGCAGCCCCGGTAGAGGAGGTCAAGAGAAAGAAGAAGGACAGAATGGGAATAAGCTCCAGAATCATCGCCACGGATCCAAACCATATATTTTCCCAGCCGAGACGCTTTAGCTCTTTCTTTTGCTCCGCCTTGGACAGTCCGCGAAGCTGGAACCAACGGTAGTGCGCCAGCTTTCCGAGCCGTGTGCCAGTGATCATAATGAACATCGGGGTTCCAACGTAAGGAATAAGATTCAGAGGCAGAAACACGATAAGCTCCAAGATCTGAATGATGCTCCATGGCGTGTATATGGCAGGGCTGGTAGGCTTGCCAAGCATTCTGACTGCATTCGGCGCATCGGGGTACAGGACGCGGTGAGGAGTAACCAAGTCTTCCAGCGAATTTTGAATCAAAGTAGCCTGCAAAAGTAAGTCAAGCTCCTATGTACCGATTTTTAAGACTTACATCAAAGATATCGACGCGGCACTCATCAACAAAGAAGCCCTCGAAAAGGCCTTGAATAATAACCAAGCCTTCACCCAACACCAGCACGACCGCGTTCACCCATGCACCCCATCCATGAAAGATTGCCAAGAAACCAAATTGCGGTAGAAAAGTGAAGGCGAACAATATGAAGTAAACGACAAGCGAAATGATCGAAAGGGGTAGCAGGCGTGCGAGGAATAGCGGCCAGAATTCCCTTGTTCGACTAAAGTACCAGATGCCGCGCAGCGGGTACGAGGCGGCTCTGCCAGCTCTGCGCACGTATGAGACTGGTCGGGAAGATAACAAAGGGTCCATGATAGCTTTCTTATGGATTCCGTCAGAACTCTGGCGGTATCGAGGGTTGCGAAGTGGCGGAGTGAACTGCGATGCTAGTGATGAGAAACGTAAAAGCATGTGCCGACGGCCTACGTCATTTTTGAGGGTTCCACGGAGCGGCATGCCGGGTTAGGACCGTAGACCGCTCCCGACCGTATTGCTGCTTGATTCACCACTGACAAGACTACATTGCTTCGAGCAGTCCAGGGTCGTTTATTCAGAGAGATACTACACTGCCCTTATAAATCGGTACGGAGAGTCTTACTACATGACTACGCAGTAAACAACTCCTGACTCTATGAATGGATGTAGAATACCTTGGTTCTGAGCGGACCGCGCCACTCCGCAGTTCAATCGCTATCTACCGAGGTAGGTAGGTACGGTGGCTACCTAGGTACCTAGCTTATTAGCACCAGTGACCCACTGTACCGAAAAGTCAAAGTTCGGTGTTCAACGCCACAACAGCCGTACTTTTTCGGCTCGTTTCTAGGCTCACAGACTCCCTCTCCTTCATGAATTTTCCCATTTGTCTTCAATGAGATATAATCTATTTTCTAAATGAATACGAATGTCCCCGAAAGGATGCGAATTCTGTGCCAATGCGGAACTATAGACTTTCGTGCCTCGCAGGCTGAGCCTCTCGAGGTGTACTTCTGTCACTGTTTGGAGTGTCGCAAGCAGTCCTCGTCTGCGTTTGGGATATCAGCAATATTTCCTACCCAGGGAACTTGGCCACCACCAACAGACATACTGGCTAGGCTCAAAATGTGGCCGCGACCGTCTAAAACTGGAGGCACGATGCGATGCTATTTTTGTGATACTTGCGGCGCTCGAATCGCGCACGTTATCGCTCTGCCGGATGGCTCCCTGAAACCCACAGTCTCAATCAAAGGTGGTGCGGTTGAGGGACTCAATGTTACAGGTGCAAAGCACATATGGACAAGAACAGCTATAGTTGATGTACCTCAAGGCAGTGACAAGGCTTCTCCTGAGCCCTGAATATTATATCATGCTAGTGCTCGTTGAAATTAACACGGTATGGTTTGAGGATTGTATTCGTCTATTCAATGTGATTTCTATGAATCCCGACCCTAACTGTATCTATGCTGTCAACGCAAACGAAACCTAAACAAATCAACTTACGCAGCAATGGCTTGCTGGAAAGCTTTTGTTTCGTTGCCCTGGTTGACCTTGGCCAGAGGAATAAGGTGGCTATCTGTAGAATGCTGAGCCAGTTGGCGAATGTACGCCTGGGCAACTCGCAACCACTGGGCTCTCTCGGCACGGCTTGCACCTTGACCCTCCCACACCCAGACGGCCTTTCCGCTGTCCAAGAGGAAGACGTCATTGCCATCTAGATCATTGGCAGTGACATTTCCATCTTTGACAAGGCTGAATGAAAGTTGTCCAGAGGCATCACTAAGTCTGAATAGCTTCTTCGAGCGGCCGGAAGCAATGGAAGCTTTGTTGCCGGAGGCAATTGGGCGGCTCTGCTTAAAGCCATCGGATTGCATGGAAGCATCACCGCCGAGAAGATCAATCACACGGCGCGAGCGTGACTCGGTCTGTGCAACAACCTCGACATCAATGTGCTTTGCGAGAGTCATGTCGTGCACAATCTGGGCAGCCTTGGCCTTTTCCATGGGACTGCAGCTCTTGCCCTGCCAGACCCAGATCTTGTCGCCTTTGTCAAGAATAAAAACGTCACCGTCGTCGAGGCTGTGGTAGGTAGGTTCAACCTCGTGGACAACCACGCCGTTGGAGGTTTTGGACCCGGGGTTGGTGAAGACGCGCAGGAGCGTGGTGACATCCTCCTTGCGCGCCTCCTCGACGTGTCTAAAGCCGGAACGGACACCGCCGGAGCGAATGGAAATCTTGGGGAACAAGGCGAGAAATTCATCAGAAGGGGCTGACTGCACCTCTCGGTGCTGCGATGCGGCGCCGTGAAGGAACTCATCTAGCTCGACAGTCTTGTAAGCGGCGGTGCCAGCCTCGTCCTGCGACGTATGGCTGCCGAGCCAAAAGTAGATTTCATGGCCGAGCTTCTCGGAGCCATCCTTGCTGCCAACTTTGAAGGAGTGGAGGACGATGAAGCTGTCGCCATCGTAGAATTGGCCGAATTTCTCCTTAGGCCATGGAACAACCCGGAAGTTATCGATACGCCAGACCAGCAGGCCTGGGCCCTTTCCGACAACTTGCCAGGCGGGCTCCTCGGCTGCCGACTTGTATTTGACCTGATGGTCAATATCGCTTCCAATCAGCTCGATATTGCTGTCTTTGATGTCGTATTCCTTGAGGTGTACTAGACCTTCATGAGGAGTCATGGCTAGTATAAGAAGAATGAATTTCAAAAGAAATATATAAATGATAATGCTTATAGGTTACTTGGGTGGGAAACAATGCTCTTTGGATAAGTAGGTAGGTAGTAGGGGTTGGAGGGGTTGACTGTCGCTACCTACCTATGTAGTGCGGGGTGTAGTGGTTGGCACCTGCTGAATGCCCCACCATGCATGATGATCAGGGTGTCCAAGTAGGAAGCAACAAACGGTGATTGTGCATTGCATATACTGTATCGTTCGAAAGATTCTGAGCAGTGCATTTAAGCTTTAGTTGATTGTTGGTAAATCACCTGCCAAGGTTGTTGACTACACTACCAACCATCACGGCGATTTCTCTATCCCAACTAACATCCGATTTGGCCTTTGTTTTGGGTCCGACGAACGATGAAGGAAGTTGAGACCCTCTACCCACAGATTGTCTTATTGCGTCTCCGACGTTATTCTTGTTGGCCTTGAGTGTCCTTGCAACAACACCCCCACGGGCGACAATGTCTTGCACACGTGTAGACAGGCTGCCCGCCATAGTCCGCCAAAAGTATGATGCCAGCGAGCCTGTCTCAAGCTGGCTCAACAGTGGTTGGAGGAGATTCGGCATATGAGAACTGCGTGATACGGTGAGCAATGGATGAGCTGGTGGCCTGATTCCATCTAGGATAAGCTCCAAGGCCACAATAGTTTGGCACTTGGTTGTGACTTCGCCAAGAGCTTTGTCGAGGCTGGAAAGCTGGCCCAGAGAGCGCGCCAACGTAGTAATACTTGTCTGCAAAGACGATCTTATGTACGTATCGAGGGCTTGAACTAGCAGTCGCGGAGTCCATTTCTCGGCCGTTGGACCTAGCGTGGGCGATAGTAAATATAGTGCTGTGAGGGCGGACGTGAGCCTTGCTCTGGCCTGCTCGCCTTGGGCAAAGCTCATGTTTCCAGGTACTTGAAACTCGCGGACGTATCGCTCAGATGTTTCGCGGACGGATCTTTCGATTGGCTTCATGACAGCATCTTGGAGACTGCGGACTGCATCGACTTTCTGGAGGCCGTGGCCTTCCTCTCCAGGCGCCTTGCTATCCAGAACCTCGCGTAGTGATAATATTGTATAAGAGCAGCGTATCAGCGCGCTGTGGTCTTCATCGAAGCCAGAGCTTCCAAGCTCTGCTGTTTGGATCTCCAACGTCTTGCCCAGCTGAAGACATCGGGCAGCTGATTGACCAAGCGAAAGTGTCTCCCACAAGCGCAGCGCAACTTGACGGACCTCTTCGGCTTCAGCATGCTTGTCGATAACCTCCCTCTCGAGTTGCTTGTAGCTACCATTCAGGCTGCTCAGCTGGGCATCGAGCTCATTTATTATTCTTTTGCTGGACGCTGTTTGCGAGCCTGTGTGCTCTAAGAGGGGGATGGCCGACCGGGTCGTGAGAAGGTCGATGTGTGAGTCAATCTCTTGCGCGTCAAAGAGGACACGGGACAGGGGCGTGGAGAGGTCTAGAGGCGTATCTTGGGGATTATTTGTGGCGAGAACTAGGGAATTCGCAAAAGAGGTCGCGGAAAAGTCGGGTGACAAGAATGTCTCGTAGTCGATGTAGGATGGTTCATTGCCGTCTTCAGGGCTTGCTGGGCGCGAAGCCGTTGAAGCAGCCATTTCTGTCGCGATCGAGAATATTGTGTGGAGGAGGGGCAACTAGATGGTGTTCTCCCGCTAGTCAATGGCTGAGAATGCGAATTTGGACCACTGCAGCGAAACGGCCGGATGTAAAACTGCTCGGCTTTGCGGCAGTCCAATGCGACCTGGCTGGGTTCAATTCAAAACGCGAGCAACCGGAATGAGTCTTCTGATGGATGGGTCCGGTGCCCCACCTTGTCTCTGTGTTGACTTCTCGAGTGGCTGGCCTTGTATCAGTACGGAGAGCTTACTAAGGTTAGGTGCCGCAAAAGCACTGGCTGTGAGGTCACTCGATTGCGGTCAGTGCCCACCCCGTGGCCGGGCGAGCCATTTATTGCTACGGGTGGTAGCGAAATCCACTATAACGCTGGGACTTCTACTTCCGGTCCCGATCGTCCAGCCTCTCTCCGCGAGTTCCGCGTCTCAGCACTGAAATTTCTTGCTCACATTTTTCTCCAATCTCTGCCATCCTTCGCATCACATCTCGTGTGACAGATTTGAAATCTGCGCGGTTGACTTTGCGTATTCATGCGCGATTGTTGCAACTGCTATTGCAGCGACCGATTCCAACTGCGACAACATACAACTTTATGAGCACCGAAATTGCGACATTCCTCCAACTAAGCGTACCACAACAGGATGCCCGGAATACAGGGACTTGTCGCCAGAGACCAGCTAGCCTGGCCGGACGCAGGTAACGGCAACAATGAGACTATCCTTGGTGGTGTGCGCTTTCCATTATCGACGCTGGACCACTTCAACTATACGTACTACAGCAATGGAACAATGTCCAATGGGTCGAACTGCTACTTGACATTCAGACCATACCAACCGGTTAAGCTGTTTCCTAATGGCACATTTCTCAATTCCACATCTTGCTATCATGCGGTCGACAACATTTCAGCCCGTGGCTATGTCGGCATTGGTTTTGCCATTGCCTACGGAATCGCACTGGTGTTGACGGTTACGGTCTTGACGAAACACGGAAAACAATACCTCCCGAAAACGAAACGATTCTTTCCAATAGGAAGGAGATGGCAGTGGTACTGGGCATGCTTTGTGTGCGCGTGCGCTCTCATCAGCCTTTTCATTAACGTTGATGTCGATCGCTATCACGTCCAGGAACTTCCCATTGTTATCATGGTCTTTTTCTGGTTTCTCCTCTGCCAGGGCACTGCGGCATTGGTATGGGAGTCAGTGAGACACTGGGGCAGCTGGCAAGAACGACAGTTCATTGACCCCAACCCTTTTGTTTTACGTGAGGACGACAAGCGGTCCAAAATCGAATTCTGGCTCCCGATCTGGTTCTATTTCTGGACCTGGCTCAACTTTTTCCTTGTCGTGCCTAGAAATTGGTCGTTTGTGGAAAAGCAGCGCTCCCCGGAGCAGACTGCTGCCATTGCTATTCCATCCGCACTCAGCGGACGCTTCAAGGCCGCCGCGTTTTGCCTTGTGATCTCTTGGCTCACAATCGTCTTCTCTCTACGCCATTCGATTCTCCATTACAAACCCAGAAACCGCGGAGTATTGAACAAATCGGTCGGGCTGGTACAGTCTATGCCGTTTCGGTTTATGCTTACCATTCCTCTCTTGGGAGGCCTCATCGCCTATCAGATCTTCATGTCGTTCAATTGGGAGCTATCTCTGCTGAGATTCCACGGTGTCGTTCCGGTTCAGTTTGGTTGGGGATTTGGACCATCGCTTGCCATCATGCTTGTCCAGATCATCTACGGTTATGCCAGCCCGAACGAAGACAAGGACTTGATCCGCCAGCGTCGTGAGCGAGGGGAAATCATTGACCGCGAGCTGGGGCTTGTAAAGAAGCCTGCATGGTGGCGTCGTGTGAGAGGTGAACATGAAGAGCTGCCCTTACGTGAGCGTATTCTGCGTAATGTCAAGGAAATTGGAGGCGAGCATGGCGTTGGTCGAAGAGAAGAGGATGAGATGGAGAGGCATATTCGACAGGAAGCGCTTCGTTTGGCTGTCGACGATGGCATTGAACTTCCCAATATGCCGCGACAACAGTCTACGAACCCCCGAGAAGATAGAGCGGGGGTACGGGATATCATGAACAACCAGTCTAATTCTACCACACCCCTGCCTCGATACGAGGGCAAGTCGCAGCATAGACAAACGGAGCGAGTTATGCAGTCCGCGGCGGGAATTTTGTTTCCCAACAGCCAGGTCGATGACGCGAGAGCTCGCCGAGAAGCTGAGCTTTTCGAGGAGGGGCCTCCGCCTGCATACACAGACCCGGCCAGAGGACGGCACACGTCAGAAAGACCAGAATTGGCGCAGAGAGAGAACAGCACATCGACACTGAATTCTGTGTCGGCTCCACCACAGCAAGTGCGCAGTATGTTGGATGTTTAGAAGAAGTTCCATGGTGTGACTCTGCGTTGGAAATTTTAAGATGAATATGGGAGGCCGCGTTTTGCATTTGTTGTTTCAAGTTTTGTTTTGTTCAGCAACAGCTAGGCGTTGGTGTTCTATCGATGCACGAAATACGTACTACTCGCTCAAAGCTCAATGAAGTCGTAAAATCTAGGATATATATATTGTGCTGACCTGCGTAATACGGGCTTTTTTTTTTACGAAAAGAGGCAAAATTGTACCGCAGAGAGTGAAATGTCTCTACACATAGGCGAAGTCATATCTGTGTTACCCGAGCATGGGGTCGACTTGCGTTTGACATGAACAGGATGCACCGGAACGATATCCTCGTGGTGTCTTTTACACAGGCCGATCATGCCGTCGCTGGCCTCAATGACAGTGTGTGCCTTTGATCAGCTTACTAGGTAGGCAAGCTAGTTGCCAAGGGTCTAGTTTGCATAGTTAGAGACCCTAGATTTTTCGTTTCGCTGCAGCCGACGACATCGTGCATGAACAGGAAAATAATATCGTGGACCCCCTCCGCAGGCACAAGTAACAACCACGCAGGTTTGCGGACAATAGTTGTCTAAAGTCGCAATGATAGGATCAAGAACAGAGCGCGGCTTTTCTCTTGCGCGCATCGAAACGTGGCATGGGGGCTTGTCATTCTTTATCCGTAGTCTGCTATTTTGCCTTGAATTGGTTTATTTTCCAAATTTCGTTGCTTTGGATAGTCGCAACGCAGGTCGAAATAGCGTCGTCGACGCCACTTTGTGTCGAGATCCCTGCATGGAAGAGGCACATGGATGCGCAGAGCCTCCTTCGAGGGATCTATGCTATGCAGGTTGGGGGCGGGGAAATGTATTAACTGGCGGTGAAGACGACGGGTCTCGCGCTGCTGGCTGACGCACAAAGATGCGGGCTATAAACAGCCGAGTGCCAACTTTTTCATTAGAAACGGGGAAACCAATCTATTTCGGTGCAAGATGGCTGGTGAGTTGCTTCGTGCTCTGACCTCGCTGGAGGCGGGGCGGGAAGGGCTGAGCGAAAAAGAGTGTTGCATCGCCAGGGCCATCGATGATCACTGATCACTGATCAGGGAGTTTGCCAGGCGGCCCCCTGCCACTGCGGCTTGTTCCTCTCAACTTCAAATTCCGGGAATGGTGCGTCCGGACTAAATAATGATGGAAACCATATACTGGTACGCGTCGGAGACAAGACCCTCCCGACGAGGGGTTGCAGGGGGCTTACCCATTGATAGTTAGTTAGGTAGCGCAGGCTTCCATGATTAAATAACTCCAACAATACGATGTTGCAGCCGAAATGCAGGCTCCGCGGTGTAAACGAACAGGCATATGGTATGGGCTCAGCCCAGGACACCACCACTTCTTCGTGTGCGCTCGAGGATCAGTGAGGCAACATCCTCCTGTGCACAAGGTCCAAGGATGCCGCGGGGCTGGTCACCCCCAAGCCAGACGGCCACGATACCAAGGCAGGCTTGTCGAGGCGGCAATGAAACAAGAGAAGCAGCGTGGCACAGCCTGGTTGGCCTGATGACAGTGGGGGATTCATGCCCTGCCGATGGGTGTTTGGCTGCGGAGCGAAGCGTGACCGACATGCATAATACTACATGCATCCATGCGCCACAGGGAGCACAACGCAGTGTGGTGTCCCGTCTGTACTTCGCAGTGGAATATCAGAAACTACAAGCAGGAAACGCACATCATCACCAAAGTCAACAAGAAAACCCTCAACACTCCATATGGCACGGTAGTGAGTGGTCGGTCGTCTGCAGTGGCAGCGACTGAAGACAACCAAGCAAGGTTTTATTGGTGACTGCTCCCCCCAAGCCCGCCATGGGAAATCGAGGTGGCTAGGTATTCACAGCGGAAACACAATACGTAGCAGTAGCTGCTGCTGCTGACGACCAAAAAGCAAGTAAGCAGAAGGAACCCCCGAGTTGTTCATAATAAACAAGATTCTGTGAGGTGCCTAGATAGGTAGTAGGCGAGGGCTGCATATGCTTCCCATGCACGCGACATCTTGTAAGCACATAACAAGTAATTCTGGCTGCACCGCGATGCAAATGACACTGCACGTCGCTTTCACAGAGGACCGCTCACACCCAACACAGAGTTGGTCTGCAGCGGGAGATTTCGTCCTCGGATGCCCGGCCGCTGCGATTGGACGTGGGCATATGGACTGGACTGGAATGCACGGCAACTAGCTGTTTAGGTTGAGGGGTGAGCGACGGCGATCTTTCCGGCCTTACCAGGGACATGGTTACGTGCACACGACATGGCGAATGCTAGCATGGTCTCCTTTTAAGGGAAATGCCGTTGGTAGTTGGCTGCGCTCAATCCAGGACTGCCTTTGTTGCGCGTCATCGAACGACCTCACCAACACCGCTTGCGACAGTCCGAGGGTGTTTCTGAACAATCATTTCATCACAAGTTTAGAAAGCAGGCAAGGCTACTAGCTCTCCTCAAGGTGACATGGGCACTTCAATGGACGATTGTCTCGTGGGCTGACGCTTTTTTGCTACTGCTTGTAGTCCTATCATGACATGCATCGCAGCTGGTCTTGGCTCCCGCTTGCCCGCGCTTGTCAGTTCTATGAAGGCCAAGCCGATCGCGCCGAGTTTCCACCTCGACACCAAGTGACCGGATGACGGCGTGCGGTCTTTAGCTGATCAGGCCACATTCAGGCACGAGATTCTTGCCTGTCCATTCCGCAAACGGAGATGGAGGATCGACCACCCACACAAGTTCAGTATTACACTAACTGGCGAGGGAGAGTTTGGGTTAGTAAGCTAGAAGCAAGGGCGAAGAAAACCTTGTGCTCCCCCGACTTGCCCGAGTACAGGCAACTATGGGGTCAACCGTGGGACAACGCTGCAGATGAGGCTGAGAATGCCTGGTGCAGATTGGCTTGACGGTGGCTGCGACGGGTGGTGGTGCCAGCTAGAGCTAGAAAATGTGCCATCTGCTGGGCAAAAACTACATAGATGAATGCAGGCGTTGGTGACGGGCTGTGGACGGCGCTGACAATGGTAATGTATGGAGTAGAAACAGTGTACGTCTGTACTTGAAACCTCTTACAAGACAGAGCGTGGCGGTGACCAACAAGCCCATGGAGACGTTGCTGTGTCTGCAACTTTTCCGAAGGGTATTCGGCGGGAATAGCCTGGGACTGGTTGGCACATGATTCCACGACTTGCAGCGGGTGAGACCAAAGTAAGCGACATGAGAGGTGGCGAATAAGCTCGGGGTGGTGATACCATTCGCAGTCTGCATATAAAGACCGACTCAATGTCGTGTATCGACGAACGGCGGCCAGTGGTAGGTTAAAAGTTGGCGCGGGCGGAGTTTGTTGGCGGCGATGACTTTGCTCATGGCCCGTGGCTGAGCCACAAGCAGTATCAAGATGGTGGGGAGAAAGGGCAGGCAGGGTGGAGAGGCAGAGAGGCCTGAAGGCTGAAGTGGCCAGCGATGCTGGTGGCAGGTTTCCACCCAGCCGACCGACAAACCCGACAAACCCGACCGGCCACCAGCCATGGAAAAGAGCGAGGCACGCAAGCACAGGTCGACTTTGTGGTGCGCGCTAATAAGTACATTTATCTACGGAGTACGGATACCAGTACATAGACGTCGGATACGCAAGCAAATGGCGCTGGGGCCCAAGATTTTCCCTCGACCCCTCCCCCACTTGGCTGGGCGTCGTGTACCTGGCCAGACTGCGCTAGGCTGGTGCAGATGACCTGTACCTTGCCGGAGGGCCTGTGTGCCCCTCTTCTTTACTTTTTTATTTTATTTTTTTATTTCCTTTTCTTGGTGTGGCGGCATGCCACTGCAACACTACCGAGCCTGGCCTGCGTCGGCGTTTTTATTTTTTTCTTTGCGTTCGGCAGCCACGGACACCTTGACATCAGACAGCATGGCTCGC